>CM060951.1:482500-760000 GCA_030765055.1 Mantis religiosa
AATAATAATAATAATAATAATAATAATAATAATAATAATAATAATAATAATAATAATAATAATAATAATAATAATAATAATATAATAATAATAATAATATAATAATAATAATAATAATAATAATAATAATAATAATAATAATCATAATAATAATAATAATAATAATAACAATAATAATAATAATAATGTTAATTAGTAGTAATAATGTTAATTAATAATAATTAATAATGTTAATTAATAATTGATAATGTTAAGAATAATTGATAATGATAATTAATGATCATAATAATGATAAATAATAATAATAATAATAATAATAATAATAATAATAATAATAATAATAATAATAATAATAATAGTAATAATAATAATCATAATAATAATGATAATAATGATAATAATGATAGTAATAATAATGATAGTAATAATAATGATAGTAATAATAATGATAGTAATAATAATGATAGTAATATAATGATAGTAATATAATGATAGTAATAATAATGATGATAATAATGATGATAATGATGATGATAATGATGATAATAATGATGATAATAATGATGATAATAATGATGATAATAATGATGATAATAATGATGATAGTAATAATGATGATAGTAATAGTAATAATGATGATAGTAATAATGATGATAGTAATAATGATGACAATGATGATGATGACAATGATGATGACAATGATGATGACAATGATGATGACAATGATGACGACGATGATGACGATGATGATGATGACGATGATGATGACGATGATGATGACGATGATGATGACGATGATGATGACAATGATGATGACAATGATGATGACAATGATGATGATGATGATAATGATGATAATGATGATAATGATAATAATAAAAATAATAATAATAATAATAATAATAATAATAATAATAATAATAATAATAATAATAATAATAATGATAATGATAATGATAATAATAATAATAATAATAATAATAATAATAATAATAATAATAATAATAATAATAATAATAATAATAATAATAAGAATCATAATCATAATAATAATAATAATAATAATAATAATAATAATAATAATAATAATAATAATAATAATAATAATAATAATAATAATAATAATAATAATAATAATAAACGTTTGTCTTTCTATGCCCTCCATTCAGTAGGTTCTGACTACTTTCAAAAAACTTGCTACATTCCTATTTTCTAGTCTGCATATGTCCCCCACATTCCTACTTCTGCCGTAGACCTCTGTGCCTCTGACCCCAAACACTTTCTCTTTCTCATTTTCTTTTGTTGATTCGTGTACACCTTTAGGATATCAGGATCATCTTTTATCAAGTATTTATACTAGAATTTGAAGATTCTTAAAATTATTATTTTTCCTTTTTCTCTGTGTTTTCTATTTCTACCAAGGCTACTTCTCCTGGAGCTGAACTAGGCAATCCCAACATCTGTTTAAACATTGTTTGTACAACTGGTCTGTTTTTTTTGACACTGCCCATATTTCTACAGCATGCAACATCTTTGACTCTACCAGACTTTGATACATTGTCTATCACCATTTGCTTGATATATTGTGTGTCACTTTGTATATTCCTCTTCCTGCAGTTGCTTTCTTCCTGGACTGAAATGCCAAGCTAGGTTTGTTGCATCTGAACTTGAGGCTTTAGAACTTTTTCTGGATAGCAATGTCATAAAATTGATAACCACGTGCACAAACATCTATATTACTGAAATAAAAGAGCAATTTCGATGTGATCATGATGTTGACTAGCGGATGAGACAGATTTGGGCAAACATTGCTGTACTGTTTGTAACTGGTGTCTTGGGAAATAATAGAAAAAAAAATTAAACAAGAATGGGATAATTCCAAAGGTTCTGGAGTCGAGGCATGTTACTTAGCAATGAGACATCTCAGGTATTTGTTGTCAATGCGCTGCCTTCGATTTGATGAGGTTCACATAACTGACATTAGAACAACTTTGTGACAAGTGTGATGTTGCTCGTAACACAAGATATTGGCCTGTGATCATTTTCTTTGACTTTCTCAACATCAGTGTGATCAATAACAAATGCATTTTTTCTGCGAATCACAAGTATAATAAAATCAAACAACACTTATTTCTTAAGACAATATCCTGGCAGCTCACAAAGTCTCAAATAGCAAGAAGAACAGAACTGAACAATATATTGTGCTAAGATTCTTCTCAGAATTGAAGATGCTATTTAGGACACAAGTTGCACAGCCTGACAAGGTAGGGAGGTACTACTTATGTGTAAGAAGCAAGGATAAATCTACAAATAAAAGTTGCAGCAAGGGCTGCCAAAGAAAGATTTGTAATAATTATTCAAAACAGTGTGTAAAAATTATCTACAAGAGGAATAATTTGCAGACCAAATAGTATTTTGGTCTTGTGCCATATTTTGAGATTATTACTAGATATTAATACGGTGATTGTTGGAGCAATGTAAACATTTTATACATTCTGTATCAGATATTGTTCTTTTTAATGTTACTAACTTGATCAATATGATTCAGGATTATAAAGGAACACTCTAAACGAGTTTACCATATGTTTTAGACATATAATATAATTTAATATCTAATTATCCTGAAACAGTTCATAAAACTAAATATGAATGTATTAGAATAAGAATTATTTATTTCTTATATTTATTCTACAGACATTTTCATAGATACATTGACATTTGTAACATTTCTTTCACACAATAACAAAATGATTTATGCACAGCTAATATACCCTTCCTACCTGCGTGCCTCGATTCTTGGTATCAATACACATAACCTTGGTTTTCCGTGTATTGGTGACCCTCCTCACCCTTGTATCCCTTGTTCTAGTTTTTCAGCCCTAATTGTTAATTATTCTTCATCAATCTTAACTATTTCTCTCTAACTTTTCCCAGGTATTTCTTACATTCTTTTCTCCTTTTACCAATAACATATTCTTTATTATTAATATCTCCCACCTCCCTAAAACTGTCCCACATTTGTTGCCAAATTTGTTCTCTCCATATCCAATTTGAATGTAAGTAAATCCTATAAATAAATAAAGGAATATCCTAAGTTAGTAAAATAATTATACACAATTCATAAAGTAAATTATATACGGGCTACATATGTAGCCTACGCAACTACTAAAGGGCTAATTCAGCAATAGCAAATTTTGTTGCGGGGGTATTTGGATAAAAAAAGAAGTAAAATATTGGTTTATGTATAGACTTATCAAAGGCATTTGATTTAGTGGAACAACCCATTTATTAAGCGTTATTAACATATGCAGAATACTGAATTAGTGGTTTATAAACTGTTTAACTTCCTAGCAACTGAGAGTAGAAATCTCACATGTACCTGAAAATACAGCCGAAACTATGACATACTTATCATCTAAGGTAGCAGTGCAACATGGAGTACCATAGTGTTCAATAGTTGATCCTGTTTTGTTCCTAATTTATATAAATGATCTAGAGCATTCTCTATGTGGTTAGCCTTCATTATTTGTTGATGAGTTCAGTGTTTATGTATCTGGATACAACATAAACTCCCTTCAATGTAAAGTGTAACAGGAAATAGGAGAACTGCTAAACTGGTTTGAGCTAAATATATTATCAGTGAATACAGAAAATGCAATAGCAATGTCATTCCATTACAATCAAAACAAATGCATTAGTCAGTCTACTATACGGCTCAAGGATAAATATATTAAATATACTGATAGCAGAAAATTTCTATGAGCAGGGTGGATGAGAATCTAAAATGGACTGCTTATATACAAAGGTTACCAAAAGACTGAGTAAAATAACTTGTCATTTCACTAATTTCAAAAATTTTGGATCTAAAGTCAATTCTTTCATAGTATCATGCATATTTTGAGTCTGTCCTTACCTTAAGAATAATATTTTGGAAAAATTCAGGAGAAGTAAGGTCTCTCTTTAAAATACAAAATAACGACAATTTATATAATGCTATGAGGTAGCAGCTGTAGATCACTATTTAAAGACTTTTATATTGTGACTTTGTGGGTTTGTGAAATGAAAAGTCCAATTGCACCACTCAAAAATGTTCTTTATGTCCACCGACTTACAGTTAAACACTTGCCAATTACACAGAATTACGTAATGCACACAATTACGATTCACCAGTTCGTCCGTTACAATTCCACTTGCACTCGCCGTACGTAAACTCCTCCGACGCACGTACGCAGTCGGTCCCCTCACTGGGCGCTCCTCACAGCTGTTCGCCAAACACTGTCTGACTTTCCTCCAGCCCGACGTGTTGCTTATATAGGGTCAGCTGGCCAATCTGGAAGGTTCTGGATTAGATGAAATATCCCACACGTTCGAGAACTCAGGTGGAACAGAAAGAGACGCCGCAGTGATGTTTTTTTTTCAGCCACCCCTCGTTACCCCTATAAGACAAATGACTGGGCGTGGCGAACGTCTACCGTCTCCTGCTGCTGCCGGTCGTTTCTATAGGGAGTTCCGACGTTCGGGTGACAATATGCTACCATTGCCTGGCATTTATATATATGAAAGATGTAACACAAAAGGCCATCTCAGTAAGTAGACACTAAATTCAGAGATACTTTATTACATCACTATTATTACATACTGTGACTTTGTGGGTTCGTAAAATTCGTCCAGGCTGCAGAAACTAAGAAAACACTCTTTATTTCCGTAGAAAGATTTTTGTACACACTTGGCAGCAGAATGACATACATTATATCAACACAATCTCTCGTGGCTTCTGCACACGTAAATCCTTTCAAATCAAAGCTTCACGCACACAATTATCGAGACCAATTACAACTGTCCCTGACAACTAACCACGGCTTCCTTTTATACCTCCATTCATAGTTCTAGAAGTTAGTGGAATGTTGTGTAACAATCAAGAAAGCAAACCTTCCAGTCAGGTCTCTTCTTCTCTCTGTTTTGGCAAGCTTTTATCTCCGCGGTGCACTATCTGTCCCTTTGACATACGCCGGCCGTGCCCATCGCAACAGTGCTCACGACAATACATTATTATTATCGTGATGCTCAAAAGGTTATCTTGATTACCCGACACGGACATAACTTCTATCTGTCATTTGTGATTCTTGCGCATTCTACTGGCTGAAGTGATGCGTTCATTGGTGCTTAGCAAACGTCCGAGAAGCGCGCCAGTACTCCTCTCACTTTTCCGAGAATAATCAGTGAGATATCTGAGAAGTTTTGTATTAACAAAGATAACAGCCATGGTCACCTTTTGAGCAGCATGAGAATACACTACTATCTAACCAACTTAATACAATGGAGGTGTAACTGGCACAAAATACTAGTTCTCCAATAACAAAAAGTGGAAGATTATTATTGTATACTGCATACAGCAAAAGACCCAGTACAGAACCAAAATTAAAAGTCTGTCATACTTGACTATAAAACAAACTTACTGAATATGGTACACAGTGAAGCAAACATATGTAGTGGTAGCGTGGATAGTAGCGTGTCTGCCTCACGTTCAAGAGGTCCCGAGTTCGAATCTCGGTCAGGGTGAATTACCTGGATACGGTTTTTTCCGGGGTTTTACCTTATCCTGATAGACGAATGTTGAGTAACTCTAAGCTCCAAGGACCCCGGACTAATTTGAGCATCATTTCACCCATTTCATTTATCGTCCGATATGACTTAACGTTGGAGGACGTAAATTGCAAAAAAAGTATGTCAATAACAATTAAGTTTACTAACATTAACTTATATAGTACATATCTTCATAGATAGCTACTTCTGCTACCTGATATGAAGTGTTCCCTTGTTGCTCTATTTTACTCATAAACATTATAATATATGACATCCAGGTTAACATATTGAATGTTTCATCAGGTTCCTTCAGTTGACCTACTGCCCACTTTGTATTTTTCTAGGAAGCTATACAAGACTGTGTCCATTTCGGAACAGTGCCTTTTATGAGGGAACATAAGCCTTCACAGCTGGAGTAAATATGACAAGGAATTATTTCTGGGCCGATTAAATACATGAGTTGTTTTAAATTTTCCTGAATATTTACAGATTATTGTTTTTACCCTGATCCAAATATGGTATAGAATTTTCTCTTAGGTTATTAGTATACATGTGTCGTAAGTAAGTTTCAACTTGATCTACTGAACTATGGCTGTTAGTAGTAGATATGTATTTTGTTTTCTTAAACAGGAATAGATACTGTACAGTCATAAAAGCATTTGTTCTGGATGACTCTATTATCAACATAAATTCACACAAAATGCTAAAACGTTTACAAGGCATCTGCTCCTTCATTTTCAACAATTAGGAAATAGGCAGCAGAGCTTAAAGCTCTGTATTTAGAGGGCACATTACTTCCTCACATCTTTCTAGGGAATGTACAAATTTCTTGACACAAATCTGAGCCTCACACTAGAGAGAGCCAAAAATTTCTGAAAAAAGAGCACCATATACCTAGACTGAAAGTAGAGCTACTTCCCTAAAAGAACTCTGTTAACACACTTTCCTCATCACTACTCCTTACACTCATGAATGAAACTAATTCTTTCCAATGCGCCAAATGAGTGAAGTCTTTATAACAAGTTTTGCAATGATAGGCCTTCTTACACTGCTGAAAGAAAACACGTTTTCAAGTTTCGAAGCGATTAAAGCCTTTGTTGCAGGTTTTACATTAGTACAGCTTTTTACTATCATAATTCAAATGAAGTTCTTTCAAAGTTTACAACTGGGTAAAGCTCTTATGACAAGGTTAATAAATGTTCGGACTGCTTAATTTCATGAATCAAATAATGGCTTTTCAGTTGTGGCATCTGCATAAAGCTCTTATTACAAATTTTACATTCATGCAGCTTCTTAACCTCATGTATCATATTATGTTTCTTCAAAGATGACAACTGAGTAAAGCTCTTGTTACAAGTTTTACATTGGTGCGGCTTATCTTCGTGAATCAAATTATGTGTTTTCAAATCTGACAACCGTTTAAAGCTCTTATTACAAGTTTGACATTGGTATGGCCTTTTACTATCATGAATCACAAAATGTGTTTTCAAATGTGACAAATGGGTAAAGCTCTTATTACAAGTTTTACATTGGTGTAGCTTCTTACCTTCATGAATCAAACAATGTCTTTTCAAACCTGACAACTTGCTAAAGCTCTTATTACAAGTTTCACATTGATGCATCTTCCTACCCTCATGAATGAGACTATGTTCATTCAAATGTGATGACCGTTTAAAGCTCTTGTTACAAGTTTGGCATTGATGTAACTTGTTACCTTGATGAACCAAATAATGCATTTTCAAATCTGGCAACCGTTTAAAGCTCTTATTACACGTTTTACAACCTTCTTGCCGTCATGAATCAAACGATGTCTGATCAAATGTGACAGCCATTTAAAACTCTTATTACAAGTCTTACATTGGTGTACTTTCCTATCCTCATGAATCAAATAATGTCTCTTCAAATCTGAGAGAAGGTTAAAGATCTCTCCACAAAAGTTACACTCATGTAAACATTCACCCATATGATGCAAACTTTTTGGTTTTAGACAGAAAGGCTGTAGATACATTTCTCCCTCATCACTAAATTTACCAATCTGTTCCACGAGAACATATTCCTTTACAGCTTGCAAGTCCGTGGCATTTTTCTTACACTCAAATTCAGTGTGATCCGTTCCATTACAGGAGGTTGTGTGTCTTTCTGAGACTACAGTAGAAGGCAATGGTAATTTGACACTAATAGTACCAGAAACTGTATCTGAAGGTAATCTGAAAGGTTGAAGAATATTTTAATAGTAAAATAATCACATAATTCTTAAAACAGAACCTCTCTTAGTTAACAATTGATACATGAAAGTTCTCAGACTTTCATGGTTGATTCAAAGCTACATACAGTATAATCTGGGCTTGTGGGCCATGGTCTACTGGGCTCTTCTACTCAAACGTCTTGACTACCACTGCGGCAGATATCTTCAGTAGGAGTAGCGAGGTAGAAGTATTCTGGTGGACGTTTCAACACCAACTATGAACTGACACTGCTGCTTAAGATGTCTGCACAGTCGAGATGAAACATCTAGAAAGGAACCCAGGAACCATGGCCCACAAACCCTGATTATCTGTATCTAGAATTGGTACATGCTCAGAAATAACTGACAGGTCTGGTTAAAATTTCTTCCTGTCAACTGACTATACTGCTATTATAACTGCATTATTGCTGTTAATCAAAAGTATCATTAGGCAACTAAATTTACATTAAAACTGTGGTAATAACAATATTTGAATCACACATGCATTGAGGAAAGTATAGTTGGAATTACAAACCTATGTGGAAAACTTATTTAATATTCTAATACCATTGATTCAATAGATTAAAAAATAAACCTTAAATGTTGAGTTAATATTACTTTCTTCAGCTCCTATTGTTAACTTTCACCTCTCCTCCAATGTCAATGAGTAAAATGCTTTCTTTCCTAAAATACAACAATATCTTTAATCCAAGGTTCAGTTTCCGAAGTGAAGATAAACTTGAAAGCCTGTGCATTACGTACCAACATGAAGTATAACTCTGATAAAAAGCACAGCATTTATCAGGCAGTTAACCTTCAAATGGAGTTATGGGGCCCTTTTCGATACCAGTGAAACTGCGCACCCCTGCCATGTCCTCTGTTCATTCACACACCTTATCGACAGTTGAAAACTGACCAGCAGACCAGCTATAAGTACAAGTCTTCAGTGCACAGCTGCAAAGTTTGAGTGGTGCTATTATCGACCCTGCAATACTGTTGTTGTAATTTTACGTCCTCCAACCTTAAGTCATATTGGACGGTGAATGATATGGGTGAAATGATGCTCAAATGCGTCCAGGGCCCATGGAGCTTAGAGCTACCCGACATTCGTCTTTAAGGATAAGGGAAAACACCGGAAAAAACCTTATCCAGGTAACTCACCCTGACCGAGATTCGAACTTGGGACCTCTTGAACGTGAGGCAGGCATACCACCACCTAAACTAGCGAGGTGGGCCCCCGCTATACTGTGTTGCTGTTTTTTTGTTATCAGTTATTAAGTAAATATAATTTTCTTTCTAGTCTTAATTAGGGTCTTCATTTATTTTATTTTTCCGCTTAATTAGTTTTTCATTTATTTTCTATATTGCTATAATTTTTGAGCACTCATATACGCATGTCAGTTCTTAATGACAGTTTTCTGGTTTTCGCGAGGAAAACATTAGAAGATGAAGGCAGCAGCACAGCTGATTTTAGAGAAGAAACTGCTCCCTGCTTATATCAGGGAACACAAAACTGCTTCAGAGCAAAGCTATGGCTCTAGTGAATCAGATAGGGAAGAGAAATGAATCCAGAGGAGGCACATCTAGTTTCTATGACAGATGATAATGGTGATTTATATATAAGGATGCTCAACTCCATGGTCATCAGTGCCCTTTCAAAAACTTTGTTATTTTGCTATAACCTTCCTTAGACTTTACCTTAACTTAACTTCAACTTTGCTCTGGCTCCACTTTGGCTTTGCTCTGGCTCCGCTGTCTTTTCTCCAGCTTCATTCTAACCTCATTTTAACTTGGCAAAGACTAGGCTGCAGCCCCCACTCTAGTCCTGCTCTAGCTTCGCTTTGGCTTTACTTAGACCTCACTCTAATTCCATTCTCTAACTTAACTCTGGCTTGGCTCTGGTTAGGCTCCGGGCCCTGCTTCGGTCCCACTCAGGCCTCACTCTAATTTCATTCTTTTAACTCAACTCTGGTTTGGCTCTGGCTAAGTTCCGGCCCCACTCCGGTCCCCCTCTGGCTTCACTCTGACCTCACACTAACTTCATTCTGTATCATAACTCAGGCTTACCTCTGCCTTCGCTCTGGCCACCACTCTAGTCCTGCTCTGGCTTCACTCTAACTTTACTCTAAATTCACTCTAACTTGGATCTGGCTACGCTCCAGCCCAACTTTGGTCCCGATCTGGCTTCACTCTAAATTCATTCTTTAACCTAACTCTGGCTTTGCTCTGGCTTGGTTCCAGCCTGCTCTGGTCCCACTCTGGCCTCACATTAACTTCATTTTGTAACTTAGCTCCAGCTTGTCTCTGCTCGCTCTGGCTAGGCCTGGCTTGGCTCTGGCTAAGCTACGGACTCACTTCGCTCTGGTTCTGCTTTGGCTTTGCTTTGGCTTTGTTCTGGCTTTGCTGTGGTTTTGCTCTGGCTTTACTTGATATATTTAATTTAGATTAGGGTCAAACATGGATGTGGACCTTGTTTGGGCATTTGGCATTAGTTCTCACCAGATTTGGCTCGGAACCCCAGCATCACCAATCCTGTACCTACCGCAGTGGGCCACTGGGGAATTTCTATGGTAGAAACCTGATAGGAACATGTGTGCAATGCTATGCATCTTTATATATGCAGTTCATTATATGTATATAATTGACAACTTGCCTGTTTTCAACAATGCTTGTAAAAGTATTATTATTATTAATTATTATTATTATTATTATTATTATTATTATTATTATTATTATTATTATTATTATTATTATTATTATTATTATTATTATTATTATTGTTAGCGTGTATGGATTTATTAAAGCAAGTTAGTATTTTATTTATATCACACAACCTGTATAGCTGTGTTCTTAAACTGTATAAATTCATATGACGTGGTTCCTTTGTGTATTTAACACTATACTGAACTGAAAATAAATAAATAAATAAATAAATAAATAAATAAATAAATAAATAAATAAATGGTGCTCATTGTTCAGCATTTATATGTTTATGTTATAGCATTCCATTGCTGTTCCATGTTATTTATTTTTCAATAGCACAACTTGAATATTTTTTTTTGTAATTTCATGTCACTGATGAATCAGGTTACATAAACTTGTTTGGCTCTTGTGATTTATTTTGTATTTGTTAGTGTTAAACGAATGTTTTGTTTTCTAATATGTAGAAATATGAAAATGATAAACAAATACCTGTGATGGAAATAAAACACAATTCTTTGCATGGCCAAAGTGATATGGTATCATTCTGGACCTCACAATACCATTTATGACACCAAGAAGTCACAACTCTGTTTGAGGGTTAAATTTTCCTGTATATTTCCTCTCCCTCTGCTTTTACTTGCACTCCTCTTTTTTTATCAATTTAAAAGGTTAACTAGATATCTGCTATTACATAAAAGTGACAATGTATATAAGAGAAAAAGTGAGCATCACACAAGAAGCAGGCGGCTTATTTACAAGGGTCAAGTCTTACCTTGCAGATTTTACTGCAGAGAAGTTCCCATCCTGCAACAGAATAACTCAAATGTATTGTTTGACACAACCATCTATATAATGTCAGCTTAAGTTCTGCATAGTATGGTTAGAACATATGTGGAAATAGACAGGGGATACTGTTGTGTATTTGACTTGTGTTATAACGTGGCTTCAGTGACATCACGTTATCTACAACAACAAAAAAATGGGGGGAATTCTTTTCCTGCCTTTCTGTGTGTAGTAGCACTTGAGTATAACAAGACATTGGTCTTCTGGGCTGCATGTACAAGAGCTATTGGGGCCATATTTGCATCTAAATAACTTTTAAGTAAATCCAATAATGTTTTAAATTTTCTGTAGTTTAGTCTCCCATATTGGTAAATACCTGATTCCTTTATCCCTCAAAATATGCTATTAACCACCTAGAAGTTTCCCACATACGTCTGTTCTGTTCATGGCGAAGTTAGTAATACATAATTCAATGGCATCCGTGGCAGAGCGAAGAAAATACTATACTTAATTAATCTTATGACAAAAGCCAAAATTTATCTAAGTACAATAGTACATTGTGAATGAACAGTTCAACACACTGATAACTAACTTACTACTATCCAAACCAATCTTCATTTGATTTGTGTAAATAAGTTGGGTTTTGATCCCTTAACATAAATGCCCGAGTAAACTGGTGTTTATAACTTTTCAAGAATAGTAAAATCCTGAGTGTACTCGGGTGACTAGCTTCGCAACTGGAAATTGGTTTAAAACCCTAATTTTCTCGTTATCCTGCAGTTTACTTAAAATTTCTGTTAGATTTCATGCTGAACTCACTCCTTTGATAGTTTTAAGTGTGCCAACAGATGTCTCTGATTCAGGCATTTGTTTCCTTCTGTGTATTTTTTTTACATTAGATGGCTTTGTTCCTACCAGTTGTTATGTGTACCCATATAGTGCATGGTTCTGTGTGTTTTATAGAAATAGGGAATGATTAAGAATATAATATTGAATTTAGTGAAACTGGAATCTTTAAAGAAAGCTATGTACGCACTTCAGAAGAAGAAAGTGACTTTTCCAGCTCATTGGCAGGTGATATTGCAGCTGCAAAAATCATTGCAGAACATCAGGGGGAGGAATTTACTCCAAAAGTAGTGGGCTGGCCATCAGCGAAAGGGAATTATATGCAACCTGTTGGCTGACATTTTCCATCAATAACCCCACCCAATGAAAAGAAGAAAAATCCAACATGAATATGTAGAATGTGCAGCAGTCTGTAACGCTAGGTCAAGAAGATACAACGGGAATCCAGATATATGTGCACTGACTGTAATGTATCTGTGTGTTGATCCTTGCTTAAGAGCTTTTCACACAGCAACAAATATATAAACAAAATAAAGAATAAAGTATGATTTATAATATAGATTAATAACTCACTTCATGTTTCAGTATCTAATATAAATTTGTTTATATGTATTAGTTTATAAAAGAAAGCATATCAAGTATTTAACGAGTGTACTTGAGATTTAAGTATAGAGGTTATTCAGGCACAAAAATCTTTATTGTTATGGTCGTAAAAACTGGTTCTATTGTTGTGATCATTATTGTATCTTAATGAATATTCAATTGTGATAATAAAAAAAATTGGTAGAAAAAGGAACATACTTTTGAGAATAATAAGTATGCTAAGAGGTTAATTGCCCATAATACTGAAACTTAATGGGTTTTTAGTAATGTCTTCTATCTGAATCACTTTTATCAAACAACCCTTTCCTTTTAGAAGAGACAGCACGTTACTAATTACATTTTTTGTAGGAAGATCTTCTCATTTAGCTATTCCCAATGAATTATATCTTTTCCTACCTAAAACTTCACAACTGAATATAATATGAGAGTTTCTACCTCTACAAGCATTATCTGCACTGGTGGTTCGGTGCAGATGTTTCCTACACCGCCCTGTTTTGCCCCTATTATCAGGTTTATTTGGGACTATTACATATCCAAAACCATCACTGTTTATTTCCTTATTTCTAAACCTTGATTTCACCAGTGCCTCAGTCACTTTACATTCTGATAAGCCGAATGGCTGGTCAGCATATGCTCTACTTGGATTTGCTATTGCAATATTAATTTCCTCACTCAAGATCTCCACATTGAAGGCTGTTTAGTAGATAGTGCCAAACAAGCAAAGGCAACTCTGTATTCTCAATTAGTTGGCAGTGGCACACAACTTTATATTTGCTCCACTTGGAGAGGATAAACAGTACCACTCCAGTTGTTAGCAGCTATAGCAGCTAGGAGACTTTTTCTCTAAATATGTACGATGAAGTTGCAGACAAAACATCATATGATATCTCATCAATTGAACCAGAGCCACAGGCTCAGAAATTAATTAATTAGCATTTAACAGGGATTAAAAAAAACATAAGGCATGTATTACTTAGAATACATTCTAGCATTAAGTTACATATTTTACCTAATTGAACAGTTATCACGAGGTCTACCCGAAAGTCCGAAGACTCTGGCCTCTGTCAACCCGGGAGTGATGGAAAACTCTGGGGTTCTTTGCTTGGGGCAATACCTGGAGTCTAAAAGGTCCCCTCATCTCAAGACGGGATGGAAGTGGATATGCCACTTACGCTGTCAACCCTGCAAGGAAGACTACCAAATAACCTCGGTGGGACCGCCTGGTGATCTAGCACACCTTCTACTAGCTCTGCAGGCTAGTACCCAGGACCTTTTAGGCAACCCTTTGCCCCTCCGGGTGGCTGGAGGTACCCGATCTACCGCGGGTAACGGAAACACACTGCACCCTCAAGTCCAAACCATTCTGAACAATTCCCATTCAGGAAGGGGCTCCAATGTTCGGCCCGAGGTTCCTCTGGTGAGGTCACAGGTAACATGAGTGCTAAGGGTCTGTAGCGCTTGCACCACAGCAGCTGAAGGGGACAGATCCCCTCCCCTATGGGAACCTAATTGAACAGCTGAAAATTGTATAGCTGAGGATAAGCTACTCTAATTGTGACATGCAGGGACAATTATATCTAGTTCAGGGGCACCTCGTGCCGAAAAATAATGGCATGCTACAGAAAAAGACATGCAACTAACCTAGTTTCAAAAAATGAAGTCCATGCATCGATGTTTATTCATGTAGAATTTGTCGATCACTCTACCGTTGAAGTCCTGCACACCTGTGATAAACTTCTTCTGTATATATAGTATAGCCATAGAGGTAGGCCGATTCTGAGTCATGGTGTTCCTCAAAAAGTTCTTTAACTTCTTCACAGATGAGAAACAGCGTTCTGGTTCTGCAGTAGGCATGGGAACTGTCACAGTAATTTTTGAAACCTTGGTCATTTCTCCAAAGGTGTTTTGCAGATTGTTCTTCAGTATTACAAGTGCAATAGAGGAAGGGCACCTTCTAATTTCCTGAATTCCAAATGTTGATACAAAATGTTGGGTTTGGTTTGAAGTTTGCTTTTGTCAAGTTTTATAACAATACTGGCAATGCTCAGTTCTGTTTCAGGTAACACTCAAGAAAATAACAGTTGTGATGCAATATTTACAGCTTGAAGGATTGAGAATTCAAATGAGTTTTTTTCTTAATAGCGCACAATAAACCTGTTTCACTGCAGGATTAAATTGAGCAGATTTTGCAGAATAAATTGAAAGAATATATCAGTTGAGAAATTGTTTCAATTTCTGAAAAGGAACCAAGGTGTGTAAACAATGTTCTAAAAAGATACTAGGAATGGGGATTTTTACGTGCTTCTTGCTATTTGAATTCTTTTTTATGTACTCAATGTGACCAAGATCTTTAGCATCCGTCTTGAATCATGAATCAGTGCTTCCGAACAGAAGGCAAGGAAAGCAAATATATATTGGTGTTAAATTTCATGGTATAAAGAGAATTTCTATTTACTTTTACTTTTCGCTCAATCATTAGATAGGGTGTAGGTTGTCTTAACAATTTGATGCTAATCTTTTCTTCTTATGCTTGACTTGAAAAGAGTTTTTAGAAGTGCATTAACCAAGTTCATTATTTACTGGTTAAATTTTTCGCAATATTAAATTACTCATATAATAAATTAAGTGAATTTAAAACACGTTTCACACTCAAACAAAAAATAAACTGATATCGGGCACTGAATAACCTTACAAAAAGAGATACTTTTTATGTGGGATTGCTGTCATGTTTGCAGGAATTGTGCCAATATGCTGCTTGACAAGTGATCTGGCCTGCGATTTAATAACCATTAGGTTATTTCTAGAACTAAAATATAAAGCAATGACAAACTACTTAATAAATTTCAATGCATATTCAACTTCTAGAGCAATAACTATGAATGTTGGTGGCCCTGCTTCGCCAGCTCCAATGTACGCAGTAGTGCAACGAATGGATACGTGCTACATCAAAATGCAGCACACATTTGTGCGAAAATCTGAGGAAATAAGGCCATCTGAGAGGCAAGAGGAGAAGGTTGTACGCATGCACACTACCAATTACATAGAAAATGAAGCTAGTTACAGTGAAGCAATAAGTATTATACAAATTTAATAACTTGTAACAAAAAACTTCACTTATCTTAAAAAAATGATGTTGAGTTTTCTTATTAGTTGAAGTTGAGATCAATTTCACGAACTCTTGTCCGTGTCTTCAGTCAAAGAAAACCAAACAAAAAGAAAAGAACAAAACACATGGTTTTCTTTGACTGAAGATGCTGACAAGAGTTCCTGAAATCGATTTCAACTTCAACTATTTCAATGAATAAGAAAAATCAACATCATTTTTCTTAAGATAAGTGAAGTTTTTTGTTACAACTTATTATATTTGTATAATGTGCACTACTGTTTGGTGAGCCTGCTGGCTCACAACACGTCGCATGCATTGCAGGTGTTTTCTATGCATCAAGGTTTTATTATTGGTTGTGCTTATTTTCTTATACCTACAATAATGCACTGTTATTTACATGGTCTTTCAAAATTTATAAAATTATGATTTATAAAACAGAAAATAGTGTGCTGCATCACATAAGAACAAGCCACCCCTGATCTAGTTTCCACTAGGTTTACAGGGCGCACCGTGGCTGAGAGGTTAAACCGCTCGACTGTTACCAATGTGGTTCGGGTTTGATCCCAAGGGATGGCAAAGTATGATTTGTGGTGACAACACGACACTGAGGTGGGTTTTCTCCAGGATTTCCAGTTTTGCTTGCCATCTCATTCCACTGGTGCTCCATTTACATCTCTTGTCTCATCATGTCACCATCTGGGGTGCTACATGTAATAAAACTGGGTGATAAGCACTAAAACTTTCATTTCAGTAGGTTTACAGACCAAAACACCAGAAAAACATACATAAATCTACTTTGTTTACAGGGGAAGTATATGCTGTGTATGTGCATGCATGTGAGTGTGTGTATTGATCCAGTTTCTTTAAAGTGTTGAAAAATTGTTTGACTTGAGAAAATTTTAATATGAGCCACCTATTAGGTTAGCATTTGAGAACATGATATAATTATTTTGGCTCAGTAATCTTGTATCAAAGGAAAACTTTGATATTTTGAAAATAATACAACACTACAACACATCCATTAGTTAAAATTTCAAATAATGCTTTGGTTGATTTTCCCATTAGCTCAAGCACCAAAGATAAAATATAATGTTCTAATGTCTTTATGATTTGTTGAGAATAATTATCATTGCAAGATGATACTACTTGTTTTGCAGTTTGTGCAAAATGAAGTTGTAAACTTAAACCAGGTCTGTTTTATCACTATTTCTTATTTAATAAGTTTAGTATTTTTCGACAAAACAAAGAGGCTGGTACTGAGTTAAATTGTAAAACATGTTATCCGTTATAAGGTTCATAATTGGCTTGTCTGTTGCCTTCAATTTTTGACTTCATTTACCATTCATTTTACTCTTTTTTTTAAGTGTAGAAGACTGATATATTCTGCAATAATTATTTTTGCCCCAATATATAGTATATACGAGGGTGGGTCAAATGAAAACCTTAAATTTGTAATAAAAAATCGAAATTTTGTGCCGTTATCCTGTAAGTTGGTAAGCGTGCTACAAACAGCATGCAGAATGGCCTGTAGGTGGCAGCATAGTGCATATGCATACATACCGTCGCAGTATCAGTATAAAGATGGCTGCCCCACTTGCAACTTGCTGCAGGGAAGAACAGCGTTCTGTTATCTGGCTTTTGCGTAGTGAACGTGTGAAACCTATTGAAATTTATCAACGAATGAAAGTTTAGTACGGTGATGCATGTTTGTCACAGCAGCAAGTCTACGAATGGAGTACGAAGTTCGCAAATTGTGTGACTTCAGTGGAAGATTCTCCAAGTCCAGGTCAGGCACAACGATCTGTGACTCCACAGAACATTGCAGCAGTTGAAGCCATAATGAAAGAAAACCTCCGAGTGACACTGAATGACATTGCAGCATGTTTACAGATTTGTCATGGGACAGCACACCACATTTGCATGATGTGCTCCAGTTTCAGAAAGTGTCTGCAAGATGGGTGCCATGGCAGCTGTCTTCTGAAATGAGAGAACGTGTTGATGCTTGTGAAGAACTTCTTCGGCACTTTGAATGGGAAGATGATGGCTTCCTTGCAAGAATAGTTACTGGGGATGAAACCTGGGTTCACTTCCACCAACCGGAAATGAAGAGAGCGAGCAAGGAATGGCGCTATCCCTCATCACCAAAACCAAAGAAGTTTCGAACAGAACCATCAGCAGGGAAGGTTATGCTGACTGTCTTTTGGCATAAAAAAGGACTCATTTTGGAGCATTACATGCCTAGAGGGACCTCTGTCACCAGTGCATCATACACAGATCTAAAAAAATCATCTGCGGCCTGCAATCAAATCAAAGCGACGTGGATTACTGTCAGCATGTCTTCCTCATCCACCATACTCACCAGACCTTACCCCCAAGTGATTTCCATATATTTGGACCACTCAAAGACGCAATGGAAGGAAAGAAGTTCTGTTCCGATGAAGAGGTACGCCACGCGGTGCATTAGTGGTTGCACAGACTACCAAAAGAATTTTTTCTAAAGGCATTTATACACTTTGTAAGCGCTGGAGGACTTGCATTAAGTGTGGGGAAGATTATGTTGAAAAGTGATACAGCTTTGTACCACTTCTGCACAATAAATAATATTTACAAAAATATTTAAGGTTTCCATTTGACTCACCCTCGTATTATATCCCTCTATATCCCCAATAGTGCAGAATATATTGGGATAATTATTACCAAGGATTTCTCTAACTGCAGCAGACTTCTACATAACTTACCTTAATATCATCATGAACTGATGAAGTATCTGTTTCTTGCCACCAAGGCTCTTCTTTAATTTCTATTTTGTTTTGTATTTCATGGTCACTGTTATATTTCTTATCCATCATTACAGGATGCTCTGGAAGAAATTCTCCCTCATTCTGTGAAGCAAAGTCTGATAGCAGAGTCTCTTGTTCAATTTCTCTTTCTCTATCTATCTCACAGCTGTTGCTGCTTGCAGCTGTTTCAATTTTAATCTGCTTTACAGGATGATTGAATAAAGAAGTCTCTGACTTAATTTCTGTTTTGATGGCCATGTCGGCTTCAACATCGAAAAGCACATCATCAATCCTTGTGTTCCTTGAAACAACTTCGTGAAAGAACTCTCTCTCATTCTGTGAGACTACAATGTCTGTGAGGGGATCCTCTTCTTTGATTTCTATTTTCTTAGTCATTTCAAAAAGCTGTCCATTTGAGATGTACATCTTATTTTTAGAAACAAATCTGTGAAGAAATAAACATGTTATATATACTAAGTATATTAATAAATTTAACCATCACCTTCTTTGAATCCATAAAAAATTGTTCAAAACCACAATACACACCAACGTTCTCTTATCATACAAACAACTTGTTGGAAAACTGAACCAGACTGAACAAACTCAAATACATGTCCAGGACTCAATCTGCAGATACTTCATTATCTTTTATGCCAACGGATATTAATGAAATTAACTCAGTAATAAAGAGCCTTAATAATAACAAATCTTGTGAGGTTGATCAGCTTTCCAGTCCTATAATAAAAAAATGTGGTGTGCATATTAGCAAATCATTAACATATTTAATAAATCTTTCATTTAATATAGGAAAATTTCCACTGTTTAAAAATTTCAAAAATAAAAACAATATTTAAAAACGGATCACAAAAAGAAATAAGAAAATTATAGACCAATTTCTCTACTATCAACTTCTTTCTAAAATTATCAAAAAAATAATGTTTAGAAGGTTAATGTCTTTCTTTAATACACACAATTTATGGATAAACCAGCAACATGGTTTTCGGAAAGGTAGATTGACTGATACCCTATTATGCAATTTCTAGAAGAAGTATACTATAATATGGATAGTGAAAGTAAATTTTGTATTGGGCTATCTTTAGATTTGTCTAAAGCTTTTAACATGGTCAATCATGATATATTATTATCCAAATTAAATTCATATGGCATCAGAGGGAATGTAAACAACTGGTTTGCCTCGAATTTAAAAGATAGGAAACAGATAGTGCAATTACAATTTTTAGATATAAAGACTAATACACTTTATGATGAACATTCTGAAATGAAAATTATAAAATGTGGGTTCCCTCAGGGTTCTATCTTGGGCCCCCTTCTATTTCTGGTTTATATTAATTATATAACCCATACTGTAGATAAAGAAAATATTAAGCTTACTATTTTTGTAGATGACACAAACATACTCATCACTGGTAATGATAAAGGTAATTTACTTCACAATGTAAATGAAATTAACCACTTCGCTGATAGCCATTTAAACCCTGCTTGGCCGGGAACGGATACCCAATAAACAGAACAAGACATTTAAATTGTTAAATGCTAAAAAAATGCTCTATAAATAAATAGTCGTATCTTCCGTATTTATTAAGTTATTTTAGTGAAACAAAAACTGGTTTAAAGCCTATTTAAGGCAGTATACGGTATCATTAAAATAGAGACTATATTAATAAATCATTGAAATTTCATTAATTTGAATCACTGTAGAGAAAGCCATTCTTTGCATCGAGCGCGCCTAATTCTGAGTATTTTTGTTTTACAAACTATAGGTGTCTATCAGCTGCATAAGTGAAGTGTTGGGTTCAAGGTTTATAGGTTTCAGTTTATGCTACCATGCAATAGTAACTGTATATGTTGCGTTACACATGCTGGAAAGAAAACTCCATCAGCATCTCGCTAATCGCACAACCGAAGTTTATGGTAGCTGACGTAACTGTTTTCTTTGCTCAGTTGATATAGTAATTTTGACTGTGTCAGAGTTCCGAATGATTTCTTTAGCTAAAACACATCTGAAATAGTTTCCTTAGTTCTCATTATGGCTTCAACTAGTAATGTAGCAAATAAATTAGCTAGTGTAGGAAGAGTGTAGGCTTCTGTTATTACATCCAACAATGTGGAAGACTTTTTGTTGTTAGTGATTTGGACATTGATGGCAAGTTTTCAGATTTTGAGGGGGAAGTTGAGGATATAGGTAGCAGTGAAGAGGAAAATGACTTTTCCGACAGGTGTTCGTGAAGAATCAACATTATGGAGTTGTCAAAATAACTCTAACACAAATAGACATACCTTCAGGAGCACAACCTCTGGTGTACAACCGCATACTCAGCTAACTTCTGACAGCCAATCAATTGATATTTTCACAAAATTTTTTACTATTGACTTACTGTCTCTCATTGTTTCGGAAACAAATGTATATGCAAGTAGGGAGAAGGAAGACCTGATTTCTAAAGGCAATTTAGGACCTAAGAGTAGAATTCAGAAGTGGACAGAAGTAACAGTGAATGAGATTTACAGATTACTTGGTCTAATTATGCTCATGAGTGTTATTCATAAACCTACGCTACACATGTACTGGGCTACAAATGACATGCTAGCTACCCCATTTTTTTGGGAAATGCATGCCAAATAACAGGTTTACTTCCACTTTGTGCTTCCTTCATTTCACCTGCACAGAAAATGTATATGATAAACTATACAAAATCAGACCAGTTTTTGATTACATTATTTCAAAATTCAAAGAAAATTATGTGCCTAGTGAAAAGATCGCTGTTGATGAAAGTCTGATGCTTTGGAAGGGCCACTTAGGTTGGAAACAATACATCAAAACAAAGAGGGCCAGATTTAGCATAAAGAGTTTTGATGTATGTGAAAGTAAACCAGAATTTCTTTACAATAGCTGCATATACACTGGCCAAGGGACTGATGACATCGGCGACAAAGATTTGGGGTTATCTGGTTCCATTGTAATGCACCTGATGGACTCTGTATTTAATCAGGGTAGGACTGTATATTTCGATAATTGGTACAGTTCCCCTAAATTATTCATGGCTTTACACAAAAGAAGAACAAATGCAATTGGAACAGTACGCTCAAATTGTATTGGTTTGCCAAAAGATGTGAATACAAAGGCTCTAAGAAGAGGAGAATTGCACGTGCATCATCTCCCACCCTTGACCTATGTTGCTTGGCAAGACAGGAGGATTGTTACAGCATTATCCAATTGCAGCTCTAAGATTTTGATGATTGATACTGGAGAAATTGATGCTCGTAACAAAATGTCAATTTTCAAGCCGGATATTATCCAGGAATACAATATGCATATGGGTGGAGTGGATCTAGTAGATCAGGTATTACATGCATATCCCTCTTTGCGAAAAAATCAAATGTAAAAAAAAAGTATTTTTACATCAGCTGGATATAACTATAGAATAGAATAGAATAATTTATTCGTCATAAACATTTACACTGGTTGGGCAAGAGCCCAGTAAACAGATGACTCGTCAAGATTAACATTAGAAATACAAGAGAATATATCAAAACAATTAAAGATAATATGTACAGTGATGCTTAAACAATTATGTGCAAATGCAATCTTGTAGTTGCTACATTGGTCCTAGAGACTGTCTGCCATATATTCTCTTACTGAATAATATGCTTTTTCAGCAAGAGTCTTTTTTAATGTGTTTAGAAACTGGGTTTTATTTTTAATTTCTCTAAATTTTGGCGGTAATTTATTATATATTTTTATGCCTGCATAGAAAGGACTTTTTTCAAATAATGTAAGTCTATGGGCCGGCACTTTCAGATATTTTTGTGTTCTGGTCCCATGAGTGTGTTCATTCTGTTTTATATAATAATTATCAAAATTTTCATACAAGTATTTGGTTAATTCATAAATATACTGAGAAGGCAGAGTAAGTATATTTAATTTACGAAATAAGTTTCTACAGGAACTTCTGGAGCTAACCTGCATCATAATACGGATAATCTTTTTTTGTAATTTAAATATTTTATCAAAACCCGTGGCTGCTCCCCAGAGTATGATACCATATGCCATTATGGAGTGGAAATAGCTATAGTAAACAGCTTTTCTTGTTTGTATGTTAGTAATTTTTGTTATGCAATGCATGTTGAAGCAAACACTATTTAATCTTTTACTAAGATATTGAAAATGTTCTTCCCATCTTAGTTGTTCATTTATGTGTACACCTAAGATTTTGCATGTAGATGCAGAACTTACTGGGATGTTACTTGTATAATTTGTAGTATTTGTTTTTCTTGAATGTGTTTTAAATTGTATAAGTGCAGTTTTCTTCATATTCAGTTTTAAACCATTTTTATCGAACCAATTTTTTAGTGTGCTTAGTGTTTCTTTTGTATTCTGAATTAAATCAAATTGATTACCACCATGTAGAAGGATGGAAGTGTCATCCGCATACATTATTGCTTTAGCTTTAATATTGTTTGGGAGATCATTTGTATATATTATGTATAAAAGGGGTCCTAAGACGCTTCCTTGTGGAACACCAGATTTTAGTTGTTTCCAATTAGTTATAACAGTTTTTTCTCCATCGTCTAAGATTATTCGTTGCTTACGATTTTCCAAATAAGATTTGAACCAATTTAGCGAATTATTTTTTATGCCATAGTGTTCCAGTTTTTTTTAACAAAATTTCATGGATTACACAGTCGAAAGCCTTTGAGTTATCACAGATTAACACTGATGTTTGTTGCTTTTCTTCTAATTTTTGGGAGATTTCATTTACAAGATTTATTAGAGCAGATATGGTGGAATGGTTTCTCCTAAAACCGTGTTGTGAGTCAGTCAATTTGTTGAAGTGTTCTAGATAGAAAATTAATTGGGATTTTACTATTTTTTCAAATATTGTTGAGAACGTTGGAAGAATCGAGATGGGTCGAAAATTTTTATATTCACAGATTCCACCTTTGTGAATGGGCGTCACATTGGCATATTTCATTCTATCCGGAAAAATGCCCATAGCTAGTGACTGATTTATTATATCTGTTAATGGTTCACATATTTGGTATTTAATTTCTTTTATAAGAAAGGGTTGAAGTTCATCCCAACCCATAGGTGATTTAGATTTTAAGTTACTAATTTCTTTTACTATTTTATCTGGGGTTATGCTGGAAAATAAAAAAGGAGGTGTTAACCTCATATACTCAGTAGACAGTTTGTCTTCAGCTTCGCTTATTGAGGGAGGAACATCTCTAATTTGTTCACTAACATCTACAAAGAATTTATTTAATGATTCTGCATACAAGTTGGTGTTTATATTCTTCGGCATAGACGTGGGAAGATTTGATTTTACTATTTTGTTTAAACCTAATTCTCCTTTTACAATTTTCCATGTGGCTTTGCTTTTGTTGTTTGAATTTATTATGTAGTTGTCTATGGCCATTTGTTTAGCTTTTCTTATTACTTTTTTATAAATTTTATTGTATTTCTTATAGTAACTTATGATGAGTGGGTTGTCTGTTTTTTTATATTGTGTATATAATAATCTTTTGTTCACACTTGATACCCTTATTCCCGTTGTACACCAATTTAGTGAGTATTTTTTAATAATTTGTGTACAAGTAATTTTTGGAAAGCACTCATTTTGGTGATTTAGGAGTTCATGGAGAAAGTTATTATAATTTGTATCTACTGAATTTAGGGGACTTAAGGGCCAATATATATTTTTTAGTTTTTCTTTAAATGCATCTATATTTTCCCTACTATACACACGCTTGGTTATACATTTCCTTGGTTTATTGAGATTTTTCGTATCCGGTAGATTAATAATAACAATTTTATGGTCAGAGATCCCAGTTTCTAAGGTCTGACAGTCCCCAGGGCCATATGTTTTATTAGTAATTATATGGTCTATGCTAGTAGATGAAAACATTGTGACCCTAGTTGGATATCTGTGTTTGTGATTAAAACCATATCTCTGTACAATTTGTTCATAATTTCTAGCAACACTTGAGCTCCCCTTAATTGTTTCATTTATCTTGAGTATGTCTATATTACAGTCTGTGGCTAATATTATTCTTTTTTTTCATTCTGTAGTTTACTTAACAGGGTTTCAAGTTTGCTTAGAAATAGTTTAAGTGTAGAGTAGTAGGGGACTCTATATATTGATATTACTATTAAATTTAAGCTAGCAATTTCAATTATAGATAGCTCAAAGATGTTCTCTTCATTTAAGAATTTTAGGTCATCTCGTATTTTTGTTTGTTCAATAAGCTCATTTGATACAAGTATACCGGATCCTCCTCTTTTTGCATTTTCTCTGCTATAATAGTCTGCTAGACTGAAACCCTGCAAAGTATTTAATAGTTGCAGTTCACCTTTATTTAACCAGTGCTCATTTAAACATATTACTAATGGTTTTTTGTCCACTATGGTTTCTAAAAAAATATTGAACTGCTCTACTTTACCCACCATACCTTGAATGTTTAAGTGTAATAAGGCATTAATTTTATGCTTTTGATTACTTTCCACATTTTTATCGATTTGGTTATTGTGTGCTTCTATAGTGTCACCCACTGTCTCCAACATTAGTTTTCCTGCCTAGTTTTAATTATATTTATCACATTCTCTAGTACCTTACTTACAATGTATGTACCCTTTCGGTTTAAATGCAAACCATCCTTACCTAGGCAATGGTCGTCCAGGTATTTGTCAATGTCCACATACAAAGCACCTAACCTATTACATGCCCATCTTACATTTTCATTGATTAACAAGTTGTAACTTGGGTTTATGTCACGCCTTTTGATTATACTATTCACAGCTACTATTGCTTTGGGGAATTTTTCTTTAGTGGTCTTTACAAGATTGTACATATCTCCTAGAATCATATCAGGGTTATTTAATTTTTTCAGGTCGTTAGTACCTACATGGAGAAATATTACCTCTGGTTTTTTTGGGAGGTTTTCACAGTTACACCAGTTTTGAATCTTTTTTTCTAGTTGCTCAATTTTGATGCCACTATATGGTTTAATGTTTGCAGACTCCAAGTTTACACGGCTTAACATTGAATCACTTATCACTAGCACTTTTTCTTTCACTGTTGTTTCACTAGATAACTCGAGGTTCGTGATCCCTTGGCAGCTGAATTGTTTCCCTTTGTTTTGTGGTATTACTCCTTCCCATATATCTTCTGTATGTTCGTTGAGGTTAGTTTTGTTGGGCAGCTTTTCTACTTCTCGTACTTCTTGCAATATAGCGAATTGATTCGCTGTTTGGATGTTTATTGAGTCTCGTAGCACTTCTTTTTCCTTCATTGTATGTTTTTTGTTTACAATTTTATTCCAAGTGTTCGTCCGAGTTTCCCACGTGGTCGACCGCTCTGTAGGTTTGTGGTTTTTTAATTGAGTCATTTTCTGGAATTCAATACTTAATTTTTTTGTTTGTTCTTCTATCATCTGCTTCTTCTCTTCCAATTTTGTGTTTGTTTTCTGAAGTTCTTCCGTTTTTCTCTTTAGGTTGTTTATTTGCTGATTCCTTTCGTATTCCAGTCTATTTGCTGTTACACTTGCGTATGTCCTTTCTTCCGTCATATGTAGCAGTTTTTGTTGTAATTCTCCTTTTTCTACTTTTAAACATTTAATCTCTTCATGTGCCCGTACAAGGTCTTTATTTAGTATGTCGTTAACTTTGTGTAGTGATGCTACCGCTTCCAGTTTCTCACCCGAATCACCATCTACAGCTTCTGCCATTTCTCCTTGAGTTACCCTTTGAAAATCATTTGTACTAGAAGAAGTTTGATTCTTGATTCTCTTTTCTGTATCGTTACAATGCAACGTTTGCACTAAATCACTGTTTGATCGATATATTTTATGCATCATACTTACGTGACCATGTGACTCGACGCCATACTTCCATATCGGTGAAAGGGTTAATGAAATTATTATGCCTTGGCTTGATCAAAACAGACTAATTTTAAACAAAGATAAAACAGTAGCAATAGGTTTTTGGCATAAAGTAAATAGAAGTATTACCTTCCCTGATTTTAATTTGGATGGCATCAACATTTCATATATAAAAGATACAACAATTTTAGGTTTGTGGTTAATTCAAAACTTGGATTGAACTGTACATATAGAAGATTTGATTAAAAAGTTAAGTAAGCAGTGCTGTGCTTTAAAAACATTAAAAATGATAGCAGACGTAAAGACAGTCCGAATGGCATATTTTGCATATTGCTGCGAGCCGTTATCTACGATCGCGCGGCTTGTTTACACAAAGGAACTTACAGGTGAGCAGTGTGGAAACAAAGAGCCTGCAGATAGAGATAACAGGCGGACAGTGCTTGCATAAGCAGATAAACATAGCGCTTGAGATAAATGACTTACCGGCCCAGATAGGGTTTCATGTAAGAAAGGTTCTTGTGATATCTCGATTCACAGAGAATAGTTGTTTTTCTTTATTGTTCTGGAAATCCCTTGAATTTATCAATGAGGTATTTAAGAAGGCGACAACTCGCCAAGAGTGAACGTGAGTTGTGAGGCGAGCAGTAAACAACTGTAAAGTGCTGTTGTGGTAACGAGAGCTGTTTGTTGTCATCGACCTTGGTGTTGTAGATTGTGATATGTGATGTAATTCTGCTACTATGCAGTGTGTTTCTATGCCAATAAAGAACATTTAGAATTTCGGCAAATTGGACCTTTAATTCTATGAACCCACAAAGTGACAATATTTTCATTGCTTTATGAATTATGGTATCATCTTTTGGGGTAATTTAAATATGTTGGAAAAGGCTTTTTGAATGCAAAAAAGAGCCATAAGAATAATAGTGAACCAACCTGCACATGTGAGCTGTAGAGTGAATTTTAAGGAACAGAAAATTATAACCCTGCCATGTTTCTACGTATACAAAGTTCTTTTACATGCAAAAGCTAGTCTGAGTTGCTTTAAAACATATGTAGTGACGCACCAGCATGATACAAGAAACAGTTCAAACCTACTACCACGTTATACAAACATTCCTTCACTTATAGTGGTACCCAACTGTACAATAAGTTACCCCTTTATTTAAAACAGATTGACAACCAAAAGATTTTTAAATTGAAACTACATAAAGTTTTAAGTAAAGTATGTTTTTATTCTATTCAAGAGTATTTGGAAAGTCAAGTTATATTATTATATTTTGGCATTTACTCTTATACATGTCTTTTGTAATTTCTGTATTTAAATTTTGTACTTAAATTTTGTAAATACTTTTGTTTTGAAGTGTCCACAATCTTGTATGGAGATTTAAAAGATGAATAAATTGAATTGAATTGACTTGTCTCTTTAACAATGCTATTATCACTCCAGCTATCTTACTGAAGTACTACATAAACACTAAACCTCATTGGCTTAAAATGTCATGGATAAAGATCAAAACATCTCAGATATAAGACATTACCAAAACAAACTACATTGGAAATTAATACTTGCACGCTTATACCAGTTCTGGTAGTACAACATCCATAAAAACCAACAAACTGTATATTATGTACACAGTGTTCATTTTTATTTATTATTTCCTGCCCTCGGATTGAGCAAGAATGACGTCATAGTTGACTGGCGAGTCTATCTTGAAATCATAGTGCCCTCTACGGAGAAGAAGTTGTAGTTTTTGCGGAACAGTAAGCACTTTGCAGTGCTCTGAGTGTGGTTGCTATGGTAACTAATAAAACGAGCTTCCCCTGGATATGAACACACAGCACCGCATCTTCATGGTTGAGTGCTACTTTCGTACCTACATTAAAATTGGTGCGACATATAAATATAATTTACGCCACTGCATAGAGGAGTTTATGTAATGCTATCCAGCATTCAGACAAGTCCCTTGGAACATAATGTTGTCAAAAGTGTCCAGGTACCATCAAACTGACATACTTTTGTTTGCAACATAAACGTCTTATGTTTTATCAATATACGATATAAATATTTCTGTCATTCTCACACATAATTACAATATATATTAATGTTGATATCCTTATGTCTTTTAAAACCAATAGGTGCATCAAACATTTCCAAGATACAGGATCAGTTACTCGCAAGAAGAGGGACACTGGACGCTATAAAGTGACTGGTCCCAATCTAGAACCAATAAATGTTATGACAGAAAGGCCTCAAGCATACCTTCTCGCAATACAGACAATGTTTAAGGGGAAGAGAGAAAGCAAATATAAGAAAATGGACACATAAGACTATGTACTAGAGATATTTTCTTGTTTAGACTTGCATAAAAGCTTTGTAAATATTGTAACAGTAATTTATTTTTCATTCCTAGAACATGTTCTGTTAATTTTCTGAAGTTACATTGAGGAAACTGTGCATGTTAGAAAAGAATTGAGATCAAATTGAAATATTTCTATTTTATGTGACATTAAAATTTGCATATATGTCTACTATAACAGAAAAAACAGATGTTCATTGTGAAATAAGTGTTCACTGACTTATCATTTTTATATTCTTCATGGTATACTTTTATGGCTGCATAATTAGCTTTGCAGTGCATTGCATTGCAGTATATAGTTGTTTATAAACAGTTATCGCATCTACGCACCAGGCAAAATTACGCAATTTTATATTACGTGGACAGACCCACCTCACAAATAGTATATTTACCTGCCGGTAGAGGGAGGCCTCAAAGCTGCTGTTAACACATCTAATACGATAACAAGCTGCTAGGGGAATCGTATATAAACTCGCTCCATCAGCGATGCTATTGATGATGTCAAATTTTGTGCTGTAAAATTACAGATAAAAATGAACACAGTGTATATACTGTATATATGACACATGACTTTCTCTATCTACTCTTCTAGTAAGTATTACTTCAAATGCTTATCTACTTTATGTTCATTGGAATAAACATTTGCAGACCTAATTGTTAGTGCAAAGAAATACGCCTCTGAGGGGTAAATTAAAGGCGAACTATCTTTGCAACATGGACGACCATGAAGTGATGAATGTAGCTGTAGCACATAGAATTTGTGAAATAAAACAACAGAGGAACACTTATCTACCAATAAAAGAAATTATTGCAAAGTATGACGACCTAAACTTCAAAAGCAAAACATGTTTAGTAAAGCACATGCCAGAGAGCTGATAGAAATGGTTTGTGCTAATCTGTACGTCATGGACGATAACCAAGGCCTGAGTGTTTCAATTGATATACAAATCCTAATAGCACTTCGGTATTATGCCAGTGGAGGATATCAAGACAACACTGCAGACCTGCATATTACTTAGGCATCAGTAAGTCGCATTATCAGCAAAATCGTTATAAATTTCCCTCCATGCCTACTACTTTCTCATATTTGTATTCGTTGATACGAATCTATTTTCTATAATGTTCATTTTTTTTGGACTAGAGAAAACAAGAACTTCGTCTCTACCTCTTACCAATTTATAATAATGATGATGATGATGATGATTGATGATGAAGATAAGTGAATAGAATTAATTTATAAATATAATCCTATTCATGCTTTTGAAACTAGTACCCCCGCAATTTCGATACCATATTCAAGATGAGCATTAATGAGTCCAAAATGAGCTAGTTTCAAAACATCCTTAAGTAGATAATTCATCAGCTGCCGTAGTACAAATATTGTCGCGGCACTGGGCATAAAAATTTCGGCGCAAATAGATAACAAACGGCGGATAATATTTCACGGTAACAAAGAGCTTGCATAAGCAGTTAACGATAGCACCGCTAGTGTACACAAAGGGGCCGGCAAACAAAGATAGCTCTGATAAAGGACTTGCCGGCATAGATTAAGTTACGCTTCTGGAATGTGATAGAATATTTGGTTTCTTTATTCTTCTGGAAGAGTCTCGACTTATCAATGAGGTATTTAAGAAGGCAACGACTCACCAAGAATGAGTTGTAAAACAGTGAGTTGTGTAACAAGAGTCAGCTGTGTTGGTGTTGTAATGAGGGCTGTTTATTATTGTCATCGACCTTGGTGCTGTAGATTGTGATATGTGATGTAATTCCGCTGCTACGGAGTGCATTTCTACGCAAATAAAAAACATTTAGAATTTCGGCAAATTGGACTTTTAATTCTACGAACCCACTCATAAAATATTCAATCTTAATACCACGCTTCTTCATATTATCCATATTCACAGCACACCAAACACATCAAACTTTGTTACCAAACCTCAAACAGCAGCAGCAACAGTAAGAATGATTAAGAAACAGCTGTGAAACTACCACAGAGATTTATAAACTCTGTATGTACACTGTGGTTTGTTTACCACTCTATTTGGGCATGCACAGAAGAACCTTTCTGTGCTGGACCACGGCTTTAATTGGTCCGAGGCTTTTTATCGTCTATGGATACCAAAAAGCTGGACCGCCTTTGGTCTGGACCAAGTAAGTCGGAAGATAGTTTAGAACAAAGTGATAACTATGAATATGGCCCTTAAGGTCTAATAAAGAGATCCATTAGCACAACTGAGCAATTTGTCATGCTCAGTATAGTGTGAGGTGCAGAGAACAGCAGCGAGAACAAAGATGCCCAACCAGCAACCCATCTACAGTATGCCAAGCAGTTCAAAATTATTCTAGTGCCCCAACATAAAGTGCCTTAAGAACCATATAGTTTTTCAGGTGCTTTTTTAACTTATAAGATCTGTAAAATATATTTGTGCTTTAGTGCGGTGTTATCTTTCCATAAAAAATCATATTGTAAGGCTTTTTTACTATCTTAACCAATAACACAATTATTCATTAACTGCTTTTCTTAGCATGTAAGAAATTATTTGTACTTGTTCAATTAAAAAAATATATTGTAAACATCAATGTATCCTCACAAAAAAAACAGTCCAGGGTTAAGCAGCTGGTTTAATGATAACTTGGAGCTAACTTTTCAAGTTTACTGCCATTGTTCTTAATCCGCGGATTAACGGCAACACTAGCACCACAAAAATGCAGGATTATCATTAATGCAATTGCTTAATCCAGGACTAAAACTACTAACTACCGCAATTCTGGAATATAGCCAAACTTCTGTAGAAAAGTGAAAGCCAGCACAGAGTCTACAACATTTTACCTGATATTGATGTAATGCAGAAATTTAAGAAGAAATTAAATGCATAAAGGATGTATTAAAAACGCTTGCAATGTATGACTTTTTCTTGGGAGATCAGCCAGTTATGGGTTACATTGCTGTCAGCTTTTGACAATGCACTCTGTCGCCATCATCAGTTCCCTGGGAACTGATCGTCAGTGCAACATCGAAAGCTCGGACAGCAATTTAGTACTTACCTGGCTGATCTCCCGAGAAGAAATCATACATAGTCAACACCAGGAAAGCTTCAAGTCTGTAAACACGTTTGCAAAATTAAATACTGTTTCTTATGTGTCATTTCAGAATACAGGTTGAACTGTTCAGGTATTTCTAAAGTATATAAAATACAGTAAAAAGGACACATCTGCAGATTATAACCTATTACAAACATTATGAGTTTTTGTGCTCATAAAAATGTTAAAAGTTTTACTAACAACTGTATATTATATTGATTTAGACCATGTGTATTAAAAACAGAATTTGTGTTCTTGCTTCAAAGCGTACAAATATCTCTTGAGAAGTGACACTGAAACAGTAATACCAAATTATACAAACTTTTTATACCCTGTGTGTTAACCACTGATGAATATACCATAAATACTTTATATTTTGATTTAGGCTCTTTTAGACTTAAGCATTCAAGATGACGGCAGCAGGTGTTTCATCTTTTGGCGGTTCTTCAGTTTTTCATTGTTGTCACGGAAAAAACAGCCCAGATCGCGACTTTTTGTGCTCAGATCAATCAATCAGAACTGAAAACGTAGGTGGAAATGGAGACACACAAAGAAACGCAAAGGGAAAAGTGAAATCTGACGAAGTGTACTGCCGTAATCAACGCGAACAGATAGCGTCGCTACACAAGATAATAGAAATCTTAAGAAAAGACCTTCAGGAATCCAACGAAACAATCAGAAAACTTCGAGAGGAGAATAAGCAATTAAAACTAGGAGATATCAGCATGAAGAAGAAGGAACATAATACGAAAGTTAATGAAAGAGAAGAGGTAAACGAGGAACACGTGAAGAAAAACGATGAATGGAGATGTGCAACCAAAAGCTCAGCGGCACCAAGAAAACTACAAACCAATAAAAAGAGCGATATCTGTCTACAGAATCATTTCCGATTACTCCAAAGCCTACAAGATAACGAAGAAGGAAATGAAATGTGTCGAGATAATGTATATGAGGTGTCTGCAGAAAGCGATGATGACGAATCCGTATACAAATTCGAAAGAAAAAAAAGCCATCATAATAGGAGATTCGATTGTGCGCCACACATGTAATTATATGGAGAACGATATAAGAGTGTACTGTTATCCTGGCACTCAACTACGGCACATAAGAAACCAACTAGCAAAGAACACCGATGATCCAGATGTTGTAGTCATCCACGCGGGAACGAATATATTGTGACTTTGTGGGTTCGTGAAATGAAAAGTCCAATAACACAAACTCAACAATGTTCTTTATTTCCACCGACTTACAGTTTAACACTTGCCAATTACACAGAATTACGTAATGCACACAATTACAGTTCACCAGTTCGTCCGTTAAAGTTCCACTTGCACTCGCGATTACGTAAACTCCTCCGACGCACGTACGCAGTCTTCTCGTCCGTTCGCTAGCTCGTCAAGCACTAACTGACTAACTCAATTCACTCACTGCAGCCCTTTTTATAGGAATATCACAGTCTTCTAGAAGTCTCTGGTTTCCGTGAATCCACTCGAAGGTTCCAGATGGCAGTGGGAGGGAGAAAAGAGGCGGCCAGCGACAAATGATATTTCCCTAATCATCCCCCTCAGTTAGTGACAGAGACTAATGAGGTGGGCGTGGCGCGGCCTCTGATCCCTTACTCAGCTGTCATCTGTTGTGCTTCCCGATAATTGGGTGACACTGCTCCCTCCTCAAAGCTGGTCGTCCCGAACAGCACCATCGTAGCGGGCTAGACGATCCAGGTGTACCACCAACATCTTCCCTTGGGGAACCTTCTGGATGCGATAGACCACGTCGTTAATCCTCTTCACCACCCGGTACGGTCCTTGCCATGGCTGCTGGAGCTTCGGGCAGCGTCCATTGGTCCGGGTAGGACGGTACAACCAGACCAGGTCACCTTGCTAGAACCCTTGGCTGTTGGCTTGCCTGTCATATCTGGTCTTCATTCGGTCGCTCGCCTTCTGGATATTCTGGCAGGCCATCTCGTGCATGTCGTGGAGGTGGACCACCAAGTTCTCCACATACTCGGTCGCTGGCTGTTTCGCTTCCAAAAGCCAGGTAACAAGGGAGGCGTAACTCTCGGCCGAGCATTAAGCTGGCTGGTGTCATCCCAGTTGTGTCGTGTGTAGACGAGCGATAGGCCAGCAAGAACAGTGGCACCTTGAGCATAAATGAAGCGTAAATAGCACTAAATTTTCAGCATAAGGCTTACAGGAAAATGGAAAACCCTTGCATCAGAATTGGCTCCAGATTGATAAATTTTGAACAGCAAACTAAATTCTTAGGACTATGGGTAGATAAAAATTTAAGTTGGGACAAACATATAGAAAAGTTAGCAGAGAAAATGAGCTGTGTTTGTTTTGTTTTACATCAGCTGAAGCCTCAAGTAGAATTTACTACACTCAGAACCTGTTACTTTGCTTACTTTCATTCACTAATATCATATGGACTACCACTGTGGGGAAATACTACAAATAGTAAGTTGATATTTAAGCTACAAAAGAAAGCACTACGAATTATGGTTGGTATTCCAAAAATGGAAAGCTGCATAAATCACTTCCGAGATTTGAATATCTTGACCCTACCAAGTTTATATATGAAACAGTTACTGATTTACATGAAGACTAATACTGCGAACTATGTCACAAATGCTAAAATACACACCCATAACACACGTAATAAAGACAAATTACACACCTATATTCATAAAACAAAACTATTTGAGACTTCTGTCAAATACATGGGTTTAAAGCTATACAACCACTTGCCAAATCAATTTAAAAACATACCCTCTATAAAAAAGTTTAAGACAGAGCTACACAATTTCTTTAAAAATAATCAGTTTTACTCAGTAAATGAATACCTAGAATACAAATCAGGTAAAGCATAAATTAATCAGTTTGTTGTGCATAATTATACTAATGTATTCTATTTCTATTCTTGTTTCATGTGTCCGAGATTGGAAGACTCACCAATGAAGAATTTTAGCCGGCCAAAGCATTAAAATTAAGTGTAATTGTGTAAATTATTTGAAAACTTAAGATTGTATATACCTCATAGATGAACTGTAAATATTGTTAAATACTGTAACTATATTCTGTATGAATTCCTGTGGCTAATAAACATTGTATTGTATTAAGAAAAATGCTATTTCTTCAATTAATTAGTCAAACAGTAGGTAATTTCAATAATAAAAAAATTGTGTGTACTTAAGACTACATGACAGAAGTGAAAACATAAAAACTATTCATTATAAATTATTCTTAAAAATTATTTAATGTTGCGCAAACAGGCCCGTTGATGAGATTCCATTCACTTCCTTTATCAATAGTTTTTTTGAGCACGCATTGGTCAGTTCCCTTTTCCGGTGCAATTTGTCATTGATTTGATTTTCTTCATCCATTTTCTACAACACAAAATATTTATAAATTCGTATATAATAAGACATTAATTAGTAAAAGGGCCGTTCCTACAAACGTCAGTCATCCCGCTGTCAACTTGGCTGAGGATTATTTTTGTCCATTAATGTTAGGGCTGTGACATTGATATTTACGAAACATCGATGTTTACTGAAACATTGAATCTTTTTCACATCGATGTATTGAGGTCGATATTTTTATAACATTGATGTTTTTACACAGAAAATGAACAGTTTGTGAAATTTTCTGCAAATTTTAAAAACAAATTCTGAAATGAAATGAAAAAAAATTGATGTTTTTGTGTGATGTTTTGTCCTTAAATTTTTATTTTCCAAACTAATATTAATCTATCAAGATTTAACTGTATTGGAACACTACAGTGAAGCGAAAAATTATTAATTTTTTTTTTAATAATATTAATCTGTTTTTCTATAAAAGCTCAAATTTATATATCAAAGCTTTTGACCCTCGGTCGGTCTTTCACTTTGTGGAAAAACATAACCTGTAAGTTGTACATGAAAATAAATGCAAAACGTCATTTTAATACGTGATAATTTTATTATTTTTGTATTATTACATTCAATTTATTGATGTTTTATGTTTTACTACTCACAATAAACAGAAATTGTCAATAAAAATAACCAGTTCTTAAATGACACATCTCTTTCAGGAATTCCTAAAAGTTTTATTTCCAATTAGCACACTCGTTTTATTTTCGTTATTAGGGTTTTAATTATTCAAATACCGAACTTGGGTGATTATTATTGTTTAAAGTGGAATTTGACTTGTTGTTGACTTGTTATCTGATCAAATTGGTTACAGGCACTTGACAGACGTTTGTAAGAACGGCCCTAAGACAATTATTTTTTTAATGAAACTCCTGTAGGGTTTCTGAATTTTTCATAGTATTTGAAATTTGTTAAAACACACCTGGATACATGTTGTTCATACGCTGTTTAGTGCGAAAAAAAAATCTACGGTGTATAGCGGTATGGACAACACAAGACTAAATAACGAATGAGTGTGGGGGGGGGGGTTAGTTCGGATTGAGCCGACTCGAGCCAACTTCACCCGAATGAGCCTCACATATTCCAGCGTGATGGCTCAGTTTAATTCACTACCCACAAAAAGTGCTAAAGAAGTTTTCACTTCAAAAACATATCTTTATATTCTAGGTGTAAAGTTTAGAAAAAAATATACAATTTTTATGCAAACCTCTGTAAACAGAAGGTTCAATTTTTCGACTGTGATGACATGTAAGTCATTATTACAGTTAACTTTTAAATTAAATCCTTCATGCAGAATATCACTAAGTCTATATCTTTCTCATATTCGTCATGTTTTTGTATTGTACAGGGCAAAGCAATATTTTAATATCAAATGGAAACATGTTCAGCTAGTTATTATGTCTGTCTCACAGTTGTAATTTGAAAGGAACTTATTATGTGTGTCAAATGGGATGATGTTTGTCCTTGAGCGTTACTAGGTGAGCAACCAATCGGAGTACTGTGGTGTTGTCGTATTGCATTCACCCTAAGTGGTGTGTGAGGAGCACCAAACTGATCAATCTTGAACAAATACTATTCACGTTAAGACAAAAATTCAGATTTTGCAAAAACTGATCTATGAGGAAGGAGAAAGTAATGTATTTAACATAACCGTAAAAACCCCATACTTTTAGCTCAAATAGTTTTCCTAATACAAATAAATAAATTAGATACCATTATATTATAACAATGCATTGCAAGTAAGCACTGTAATGAATATCATTATTGGTTGGTATGTATGTGTGAACGTATATTTGAAATTACTCAGAGCTGAAACATAAACATTTCACATGACATGATAAAAGAAATATGTACTTTGAATAAGCCAAGGTGTTTGTTACATTCAATGAGAGGAAACAATACACTTCTTGCTAGTCTGGTAGAACATGTCTGGTCACATTATATTTTTGTTTATAAATAGTTCGTAATCTCTATTTATTCTAGATAGTTTAAAGCAGCATTATCCATGAAAAAGTGTATCAGATGGATCAATGAGACGCGAATCACCTTCCCACTTACTACTACCAGAACAATCCAATTGAGTTAACCTGGGCTCAAATTATGTTGCAAACGGAAATAATATTTTTGAACGACTTATTCACAAAGAAATTAACAAGGAACACAAGACTGGGAAAACTGCGTGAGACATCTGATAAACTACAAGAAGATGACTTTTGGAAAGAAACAGCATGTAACGACATTTTGGAACCTATAATCATAAATTTGCAACACTCAGACGATGAAGACAATGACAATGATGAATTCTCTTAACATAAGTAACATTCACAGCTATACGGATGCACCGCTGGTATTTTCCTTGGATTAGAAAAATAAGTAATTCATAAACTATAATTAATTTTGACTAAATATTTAAATCATTTGCGTAACATACAAATATCCATGTTGCAATTGTGATTTCAACAACTGCATTATTATAAATGTTTGGAAAATTCAGTTTGTGTTCCATTACGTCTAGTGCCAAGAACACTTGCAAGTGTGCGAGTGAGAGGGAAATATAAAAAGAGTGGGAGTAATGAGGTGGCAACATTGAATGCGCTAATGTATCTGATTCACTGCAGGCGAGAACTCTTCCCATTTGAAACATATAATAGACCTGAAGTTAATGTGCTTCTACATGAAATGTCTGTTAGCACATTAGTCATGAGTCAACCTATATAAAGAGTGCTAGCGTGTTTCAATATTCAAGAATATCATGCTTCCTGTCACAACATCTCACTTTGAGATAAAGAAGTTCCTTATTTGGTTATATAAAAGCCAAGTTAAACTTCTACAAACAAAACATTATATTTAAGCATTGGCTAAACCAACTGGCATTGAAGTTAGCAACTAGTCAAGTCTCAAAATGAATTGTCTTAGGAAACACTCACATATGTACTCTCCAGTGTTGCTGTGTAAATATGACTGGTTTAAATTTTGAAACTTTGTACGTCTTTGTTTAATATTTATCTTTATTGCTGAATACATATATTATCTGTTAATCTACTTTCCTGCTCTGCTGACTACAGCAAGAAGAAGTGGGCAATTTGCATACACTGACAAATAGCTTAAAAAGTGTTCCGAGGAGTATATTACTTCTCTGCAATAAAAATTTATGGTAACCCTCCATTTTACTGGAAACAAGTAGTCCTAAACAATATAAAATTATCAATAAAGGTTTCAAGTCATAGAGTGTAACGTTATTTCATATTTTTTCAAATACTAAAACATTTGCTCTGGATTGTTCTAGAAAATGTGATTTGTATGAAATAGAATGTAAAACAGGGTAGGCCACAGAATGACACAACTTAAGTAATAGTGTTCCTATTAAATAAATCCTTTCATGAAAGTGTTGAAAACAGTGTTGTTGTATAAATTAAATTAAGTGGGAGTCGATTAATGACACTAAACAACACTTACTTTTAAATTTTCCCGGAACAAGATTCAGAGGCCTTCCCTCTATCTTCAGCCAGACATCGACTGCTTCTCATTGGTGTAGCTGGCAATATTTTGTCATTGGTCTCCTCTGGTGGCGGTTCGAGGAACTTGCTGAACAAATCTTTCTGGGGGATGTCGAAATTGAATATCTCAAACATCAAAGATGCCATTCCATCTAACAAAAAATCTGGTATATATCAAATTGAATGCTGTGACTGTAGTCAAATTTATATTGGAAAAACCAAAAGAAATGTAGAAACAAGAGCAAAGGAACACTTTAGGAACATAAAATACAAACAATTAGAAAAATCAGCAGCTGCCACGCATCTTTGGGAAAAAAACCACAACATAAATCCAGAACCAAAATTACTAAAACATACTACAGGAAAAGAAGAACTGTCCACATGGAAACAAATCTTTATTTCAAAAAATAGGAACAAAGTATTCAATTTCGACATCCCCCAGAAAGATTTGTTCAGCAAGTTCCTCGAACCGCCACCAGAGGAGACCAATGACAAAATATTGCCAGCTACACCAATGAGAACCAGTCGATGTCCGGCTGAAGATAGAGGGAAGGCCTCTGAAGCTAGTTCTGGGAAAATTTAAAAGTAAGTGTTGTTTAGTGTCATTAATCGACTCCCAATTAATTTAAGTGTTCCTATTGATTATTATAATAATGTGATTACATTATGTTGTAATGTGGACCAGTAGGATAAAAGTAATTTAGATTTTCTAGAAACCTCATATGCAGAGACTTGAGAATGTGTAGATAATTTGGCGTCATTCTACATAAGATTATCCATGTGTAAAGATGTGTTTTCTTTGGTGTCAATTTGCAAGTCTGCAGAAACTCAAAGTGTAACAATGCGGTATTAATCATTTTGTGAAAGGACATAATCTACAAAGTTTAACATTGTCATAATATATATTAAGGTAGCTACAAAATATGAATGAACATAAGGTGGGGCCAGGCGTGGCTGGTTTAACGCTGACTAGCCAATGAGGTGTGTGTGATGTTGTATAGTTCAACAAGCGGACCGGCTTGCTTTGCTAAAATCTATGATTAATTTCTTTGCACGCTCAAAAGATACTAATAACAGAATTATTTTGTTTTCCCATGACACAGAGCTATTTTTTCTGAGAGTGACTGTCCAAGACCCATGTTTATAGGACATCTGGTTTCGGAGATATAGAAAGATAAGACGCCTGACAGTAAAGAAGCGAATCATTAACTGTCAGTGAAGAGAAACACATACGTGCTATGCTGCGGTTGCATTTTTTCCCTCTCATTCAGTATGATAGTGATCTTTTAAGAGTGCAGGCTTGCTTTTCAAAGATGGTGCATATGTCGCTTAACCAGCCTAGTACTAGTGTGCTTAGTAGTGACTGCCAGATTTTATATAAGCAGACTAGAAATATTATTTTTCATGTGTATTCCTTTTTCAAGCAATTGTCAATTAAATACAATTTTGAAAGTACAAATTTGCACAAACTTGTCATGTGAGTGCTCTTTATGTGACAAACATTGTTAAAGAAGTCAAACAGTTCACCAAATTAGATTTTGCATATGTAGGTCTTCTTGGAAACATCGAGCAGATAAAAGCATGCTACCAAATTAGACGATTTTCAAAAGTGTGTTTTACATAGAAGAATTTATGATTTATATAACAAGGGTGAATATCCAACCCCAAAAGGCTGACCAATTTAATGAGCAAGAAAATAGAATATACAGGTCTGTATCTCCTAACTGAACTATTCTGCAATCTCTTGGGTTCAAATATAGGAGAACCAAAGATGGTCACAAATCTCAGTTTGAAAGAAGCGAGATTGTTGCTGCAAGATTAATATTTCTGCGCAGAATGCACAAAATTAGAAGTACAGGTGATTCATGGTGTAAAAGTGCTTCATCAATGTACATTCCTATCTTATGTACTTATTAAGTATTTTAATGAAACAAAAATTGGTAATGTTCATTACAGGCAGTATACAATTATTGCATCATTAAAGTAGAGACTATACACAAATCATTGAAATGTCACTTGTTTCACTGCAGAAACTCCATTCTTTCGTCAAACACATCCAATTTGTGTCATTTTGTTTCCTGTGCATATAAAAAATGACTGCGCAAGTGCATTGTTCTCTGGTTCACAGTTTTAAGGTTCAGATTACATATGTTTTCACACACATGCTGAAATATTAAGCCAAAATAATTATTTCAAATAAATATATCAAACAACTTAAGGAAGAATACACCATAAAAATATCTGGAAAGGAATGGGAAAATCTACAAACTTATAACATTACCTCATTACAAAGAAAATTTGCATTGGCAATATTCAGATTACTAACAGGACATGACTGCCTAAACACCTACACAGATTTGGCATAACAGATTCACCTAAATGCCCTTTCTGCAATCTAAATGAGCATATGGACAAAAATCACCTCATCCACTGTCCAGCTTTTATAGAAGAGACCAACCTTCCCGCTAAATATTGGAGTGCAAAAGAGCGAATGATTTTATTATCAAGTGCTCAACATTAGCTACCAACCAACCAACCATATTAAGCAAACTACTCTGTCAGCGTCTGTATGCACCAGATCACTTACTACACGGGTTCGGTGAGACAAAAACAAATATATCTTCCATCTCTGTCGCCCACTCCCTATGGAACTGGCAATGCCAAGAAAGTACGTTAACTGCATTGGCTTTTCCCATGTTCATTCTTATTTTGTAGCCACTGTAATGCTTTATGCAGCATTAATTTCAAGATTTTTAATGAAGAGAAAAGTTATTTTCTACCATAACAATGTAACAATTATTCTCCCTCTGATACTACAGCCAGAGATTAGACACATTGCTCCAGAGACAGGCATGCATCAACAAGAATTCAAGTTCGACACAAATGGTGAGAGTAATCAATCTCTTATCTTCGCGCCTTTTTGCACAATTATTCAGTTGCAACAGTCAAACTGAAAAATTCAATGCAATAGCCAGATTTGAACCACAGATCTCCTGTTTTGCATCCATTCATCCTTACCCATTGAGCTACCATGGCCAACGTGCCGTCCTGACATTAAACTTTCCAAATGACACATATATTTTCCCGGTAAATCACTAGGGCTCTCGTATCTGAGTTAGCACCATTTTTTAAAGAAGCTCTATAGAAAAATGTCAATGTTCACTGAAACCTCTATATGAGAGTTTGATAGGAAAGTGTATGTTATAGGTAAGTGTTACAGAAAAATAAAAAGTCTAAATAGCTTACACAATCCCTGATCGGACCTCAGACCCTCGCTTATAATTTGGGTGTTGAGCATGATTAGATTTTACACAGAAAAAGCAATTCAAATTTAATTAAATTGCTTCACAAAATAAATTCCTCCTAAATCATACATACTTTTTTATATTTAAGCAAGCACTATCTAATGGCAAACACTGCATTTTGACTTTGCATTGTCTTCTGAAATGTTTATATATACAACCAAGAACACCCTCGACGAAGGTAGTGATCACTAGAAATCACGTTATATAGAAGTGCACATTCAGTTTGCTTTTTTTTTGTTTTATTTTACTTCTAATATCGTTTTCCATGCCTCAAGCATATTTTTACATTTACAATTAATTTTAAGTTCACTAATAATTCAATATATAAACTATTTTATGTTAATGTTTTATCATCTCTTATTATTATAATACACTGCAAGTTTCCTTATGCATTAGAATATTGGTAATTTATAACAAGAAAAAGAAAATGTGTTGGCAGCATTTTGGTTTTGGTGTATTTCACAACTCTGCAGTTGGCAAGTCATTCCATACCAAAAGTCTACGCCGCTGCAGGTAGTATAGGCTAGCCAGCCATTCTGCCTAACCTGGACTCTAGGCTAGTTAGCCAGCCACCACGCACCTATGGCAAGAAAATGTTACAGTCTGCAACCATGGATGAAGTTGCCGCAACTCTCTCCCATGTAAACCAGTAGTGAACTGCCACTGGATGGCGTATCTTCCCTTCCCCTATATTAAGTCACTTGTTCTTTGAATGGGAGTACACGCGAGAACTTGTAAATCCAGAATAACCCAATTGACCTCCTTGTATCAATAAGGCAAAATACCTTTACCGAGTAAATGTGTACAGAACAGAGGTTAGCAGTTTCAGAACTTGCAACACAACCAGCAAACTGGTTTACTATACCAAATATAGAATATTGCAATTACGGGGTTTTGAATAACAAACTTCAACATAAATTGCAGGAAACTTACTGTAAAAGTACCAACTGTGATATTACTCCTGGGAAAAGAACTTCTACAGTTATTAACTTTTGATTTCAACTAAAATCTTCTTGATAAGAGAGGAACATTTGTACATAATATACGTGATCCATATGGCACTGGTCGATTATCAACATAACCTAACCAATGGCCAGCATGACGCCGCTGAATGGAGCGTTGTCAAAACTGAAAACTTACATTACAGCAATGACCAAAACCACATATCCAAAGTACTGCATGGCAGATCTACCTAAAATGATAAGTTGAATATCATGATACTAATTTCATCCGATATTTGTTACTAACACGCCACATTCACAGACGTAACAATTTCTTATAACCAACTGCATTTTACATTATGTGTACGTGTTTCAAAAGATGGAGCTCTTAAGATAATTCTGGATGTACCATTGCATGCTTTATTGAACTGTTTTGTTTAACAGCATTCTCTATCTTGAACGATGGAGGAGCACTGCTTTTACACAGTAAAGGAATATCTGCAATTTAACAAATCCAGACAAACATAAAATATGAATTTACTTAGCTTGTTCATTTCTCTCACTCATAATTATATCCAATTTGTGTCACAATATAATTGAATGTAGGTTAGGTATATTTGATGTTTAACTTTGTAATATTAAGTATAAATTACTGACGTATCCTATATCAAGGTACTATGTACAGATTTGATTTTAAAGGATGAATAAAATTGAATTGAATTGGATACCTTTATGTAATGTGGTTAGTAACCTCTGTAGGGGACAACATTAATAATATCGGAACAAGAATAACAAAAATAATTTGTTAGCAACTTTTCGCTGACCTGTCTTAGAACTCCGCAGTTGGCAACAGCTAGTTTCCGTTATGTCATTCCTTGCCGTAGCAGACGAAGCCAGCATGACACCGCTATTCTGCAGTTTGACTGCTATAAATTATGAAAAGGAGAAAGTTGCTATATCAAGATATGTGAAACCCATTCTGGACAGTGAGGCTAAGAGAATAAACAATTATTATAACCTGAAGCAGAACTTTGGAGCCAGACCACTCAGCCAAATATATTACAGATATCAATGGCAAAACTTATTAATCCATTAAAATATGTAAGGAGTATGATACAGGGAAGCACAAAATCAATATAATTTTGAGTCAAACTAGTACTCAATACTCCACTTATTGCTAGTATTTACCTAGAACGTGTTCCGTTAGGATCTTCCTAGCATCATCAGCTGTTGTTACTAATAGATGTTGGTTTGGTGAACTCCTTGGAGGTGATAGGTGCGTCTCTGTCGGTATCTTGATGAACTTGAAGTTTGGGTTCTCTTCAAAGGTAGTGTCGAAATTGAACAATTTTGTTTCATATTTCTTTATGCAAATTTTTTCCCACGTGATTAATGCAGTTGGACCTTGGACATTATTTAATAAGTGGATTTCTCGTTCTATATCATGATTATCCTTCGAAAAATGGTACGCTACAGCAAATTTATCTATTTCTTTGTTTCTGATGTTCCTAAAATGCTTTTTAAACCTAATGTTCAAGTTCCTTATAGTTTTTCAATGTTACAGTTGTCACATCCTTTGCAGTTTATCTGGTACATACCTGATTTTTTTTCTGTGGGTATCTCCTTTGTATTATGTGATTTCAAAGGTGCTGTACACTGAATTTGTTCTGTGGGACCAAAATAAAGCTGTGCTCTTTGAAGACTTTTTGGAAAAGGTGTGTAGATCTGGCATGATATGTAACTTTTGTATATCAACTTCAAGTTCATCAAGATATCGACAGATACACCCCTATCACCTACAAGAAGTTCAACAAAGCAACATCCAATAGTCGACAACATTGCTGATGTTAGAAAGATCCTAACGAAATGCATTCTAAGTAAATACTAGCAATAAGTGGAGAATTGAGTACTACTCTGACTCAAAATTATATTATTAATCCAACCGTACGACAAGACAAAGAAAGAGAGGGGGCAGATGGCATAGAGATCATGCCTACTTGTGTGACAGAGTGGCGCTTGCTGTACGAGTGGGGACAGAGAGAAGCCAAGAAATGTCAGGACTGGACCGTAACCCTCCGTGAGCAGTCGGGAAAGTTCCATTACCTATGGTGAATGGATGTAAGGAGCTCTCTGTTTGAGACGCCTAAAGACCATTATCCATTCCCTCAGACAAGCAGTTAATTCTTGGCGAGCAGCCGTGAACAGCGCAGTGCTAGTGAACGGACTGGAAGATTGTGTACGTGTTATCAGAGGTGTACAAAGCATGTTTCTACGGAAGGAGAGAGCGATTTGAATCTCTGCGAGTTGGACCGTTAATTCTACGAACCCACAAAGTCACATTAATCCATATTTGTATCTGTATTACATTTTGATCCTTTGGGACAATGTACATTGTTTTTTTGGATATTTCATTTTGTGAAATATTTACCATCATTTTATACATATGTACAGCAACAATTTTGTTTAGGATGTTGGTATTTGTCATATACCATTCATTAATTAATTTATTTATTTAATTTATTTATTCTTTCATTATCTGCTTAAAAGAATACAAAACAAATTCAAAGCATCGTCAAGTTAAATACGTGCAACCAGAAAATCAAATAGTTTAATATCTAAATAAACAAGTTCTAAAATAACCTATTTACAATAATAAGTCATAAACTATACACTATTACACTTATATTATACAAATACTATTTTTTTAGTCAATATTATCTAAGATATTCGTCAATTGAATAATAGCAACATTCCAGACAATATTTCTTTAATTTTTTCTTGAATATTTTAAGATTATGAGTATTTTTAGATAGGTAGAGAGTTCATTATACAGCTTATGAGCTGCAGCAGTACAAGCTCTGGTTTTATATATTTCTAATCCGTGTGACTGTAAATGAAAATTTGTATTTCCTCTGGTGTAGTGCTTGTGTACTTGTTATTTGTTTTACCTTTATCTTGCCTGTTAAATAGTTCTACTATTACTTCATATATGTAAAGTGAATATTGTCGCCAGGACATTGTTGATTGGAGGCGGTGCGGGTAACCAGATCAAAGAGACGGTAGTGCAGGGTAGAGAAAAGCTCGCCGTTGGAAGGAGACGATTTCTCTAGAGTTTGCCTTTGCGAACTTTACCCCTGTGCGGGTAAACAGCTGTGTTTGTTGACCTTTTATGTTGTATTGTGTATGTGTACGAAGGTATTTCTAGGAAATAAAGTGCAATTTTTTGTGTTTGTAACCTGGAATTTTGATTTCAGGAACCCAGAAAGTCGCAATTTACAGTTAAAATATTTAGGTCTTTGAAGGTTTGCCTACAAGAGTCAGTTTGTTTCATTCCCATAATTAGTTTACTGCTATTTTTTGGAGAAGGAATACTCAGCTAGTGTGTTTTTTTTTTAGCACAACGTCCCCATATACTAATTTTCTTCTTCTTTTCTTGAGTTAAAATCTGCATCTAAACCAATTAATTATAATTTACACTGATTAAATGATCACAACTGCCAATTTTACCATTTTATGGCTTTATAATTCAAATAGTAAAAGGCATAAGAGAAGTTATACATAGTATGACATGTTCATGTTACTTGAATTACAAACCATGATTAAACATTCACCATGAATCAAGTTTCATATTCATATTCATTTATTGCATCCGTAAATCATACATTCATGATGTGGAATTGTCAAATTACTAACTACACAAAAAATAGTAACAAAAAACAAGAATTACAATAAGTTATTAAGCATAATAACCAAATAAATAATTAAAATTTACATTCCTTTTATTCCTACCCTTTGTCATTTAAATACTCTTCTACTGAGTAGTAACACTTTTGTAACAAATACTTCTTTGATGTGGTTTTAAACTATGTGAAGGACTCAATGTTTTTTATTTCAGTTGGCAGTTTATTGTAGATATGAATTCCGTTGAATTTAAAACTGTGCTCATACATTCTCTTTTTATGATAGGTGATATGTAAGTTTGAACTATTTCTCGTGTTATGGTCATGAATATCATTGCTTTTTTGAAATTTATCTAAGTTCGTTTTAACCTGTACTATTATTTCTAAAAGGTAAATGCTTGGTAATGACAATATGCCTAATTTTTTGAACCATTGCTTACAACTACCTGTTCTCTTTACATTCATCATAATTCAAATTACCCTTTTTTGGATTCTAAATACTTTGATAATGCTACTACTATTTCCCCATACTGCTATACCATAAGAAATTAATGAATGAAAATTTGCAAAATACGCTATTTGTAATGTATTCAAATTTACACTGTGCTTCAAAATTGATATTTGGAAACAAATGCTACTTAATTTCTTCATTAGACTTTCAATATGTATATTCCAATTTAGACTGTCGTCCATCCAAACTCCTAAAAATTTTGTCTTTCCTGTATATTTAATTTCATTATCATCCATTATAATTTCAGGTAAATTAACTAACTACCTTATTGATTTTATTATGAAAACCCAATGCCTGACTCTTATCCTTATTTATAACTAATTTGTTATTTTGAAACCAAATCAGTCGGTCCGGATGGCATTTCGGGTGACTTTCTTAAAATTGGAGGGGAGGCAATCGTGCCATATATAATGAGGCTATTCGAAATAACGGTAAATAACGGAAGTATACCGCAGGATTGGAAGCAGGCTATAGTCGTTCCTATTTATAAAACAGGGGATCGAACCAAAGCGACAAATTATAGGCCAGTTAGCTTGACATCAGTAGTAAGTAAACAAGTCGAGCATCTTATAGAGCAATACTTAAGACGAGAATGGGATAATTCACACTGGCTATTTGAAGGACAACATGGGTTTCGGAATGGACACTCTTATGAGAGCCAACTAGTAGCTATTTGTCAGGATGTAGCTGATGCACTCGATGCAGGCGGTAAAGTGCATGCAATAGTTATTGACTTTACTAAAGCGTTTGACCTTGTACCTCATGGACCACTTATAGAAAAACTTTGCAATATGCAAATAGACAACAGAGCGATTATTTGGATTCGGGAATTCTTGAGCGGACGAACCCAAAGAGTGCGCGTCGGAGATAGATTATCGTCCCCTACCGAAGTAACCTCAGGTGTCCCCCAGGGTAGCGTGATCGGGCCGTTGCTTTTCTTAGCATATGTAAATGACTTATGGAAAGGGATAACATCACAAATTCGGCTTTTTGCGGATGATTGTATAATCTATAGAAATATCAAGACCGAAGGTGACGTTAACAATTTACAAGAAGATTTAAACAAAATTCAACTCTGGGCGCAATCCAATCAAATGGAGATAAATCCAAGTAAATGTAAAACAATTATATTTTCAAGGACAAGAACAGAAGAAAATGTAATGTATAAATTAGATAACAAGAGAATACCCAGGGTAAGTAGTACTAGATATCTAGGTGTAATAATAAATGAAAGATTGGAATGGGGGGAACATGTAAACTCGGTCACTGGAAAAGCCTGCAAAGCATTACACTTTGTAATGAGAATATTAAAACGCAGCAATGGGAAATCGCGAAATTTAGCTTACACATCCTTAGTCCGACCAATATTAGAATATAGCGCGGCATGCTGGGATCCATATCGGGTTGGTCAAAAACAAGCACTCGAGAGAGTCCAAAAACGAGCAGCTAAATTTGTTGATAGAGGAATGCGATTTGAAAACCCTACAGGCACTGCTACCTCCTGGGAATCATTGGAGAAACGTAGAAAACGGGCAAGGCTATGTGCAATTTTTAGAGCATATAAGGGGGAACCTGCATGGAAAGATATAACAAAGCGGTTGTTGACACCATCATATAGGGGAAGGAATGATCACTCTAAAAAAATAAGAAATAGGGAACAGAAAACTGATATAGGTAAATTTTCCTTTACCAATAGAACAATTAATGACTGGAACAATTTGACTGCAGAATTACTGGAGACTTTGCCTCCAAATGTAAATAATTTCAAAGAGAGGTTAAAAAGAAATCCTGTATAGTTACCATAGTGCATGAAAGGAATTGTATACATGTTGTAAGGAATTGTAGATTATATTGTAAGGAGTTGTATATTATACTGTAAAGAATTGTATATCATACTGTAAAAAATTGTATATTATATTGACAGCACTGCCACCGGGCCATGCTCTAAGCAGTGAAATAAAGTATCTATCTATCTATCCATCCGTCCGTCCGTCCGTCCGTCCGTCCGTCCGTCCGTCCGTCCGTCCGTCCGTCCGTCCGTCCCTCCCTCCCTCCCTCCCTCCCTCCCTCCCTCCCTCCCTCCCTCCCTCCCTCCCTCCCTCCCTCCCTCCCTCCCTCCCTCCCTCCCTCCCTCCCTCCCTCCCTCCCTCCCTCCCTCCCTCCCTCCCTCCCTCCCTCCATCCATCCATCCATCCATCCATCCATCCATCCATCCATCCATCCATCCATCCATCCATCCATCCATCCATCCATCCATCCATCCATCCATCCATCCATCCATCCATCCATCCATCCATCCATCCATCCATCCATCCATCCATCCATCCATCCATCCATCCATCCATCCATCCATCCATCCATCCATCCATCCATCCATCCATCCATCCATCCATCCATCCATCCATCCATCCATCCATCCATCCATCCATCCATCCATCCATCCATCCATCCATCCATCCATCCATCCATCCATCCATCCATCCATCCATCCATCCATCCATCCATCCATCCATCCATCCATCCATCCATCCATCCATCCATCCATCCATCCATCCATCCATCCATCCATCCATCCATCCATCCATCCATCCATCCATCCATCCATCCATCCATCCATCCATCCATCCATCCATCCATCCATCCATCCATCCATCCATCCATCCATCCATCCATCCATCCATCCATCCATCCATCCATCCATCCATCCATCCATCCATCCATCCATCCATCCATCCATCCATCCATCCATCCATCCATCCATCCATCCATCCATCCATCCATCCATCCATCCATCCATCCATCCATCCATCCATCCATCCATCCATCCATCCATCCATCCATCCATCCATCCATCCATCCATCCATCCATCCATCCATCCATCCATCCATCCATCCATCCATCCATCCATCCATCCATCCATCCATCCATCCATCCATCCATCCATCCATCCATCCATCCATCCATCCATCCATCCATCCATCCATCCATCCATCCATCCATCCATCCATCCATCCATCCATCCATCCATCCATCCATCCATCCATCCATCCATCCATCCATCCATCTATCTATACTTCTTTCAAATTATTTATTACATTTTCTTTGAGTTCGTCATCATTTTGACCTGATATCAAGAGGCTCGTATCATCTGCGAATAAGGAGCATTTTAAAGAATTTTGTGAATAAAGTGCCAAATCATTAATATACAAAATAAATAGCAATGGCCCTAAACTGAACCCTGCGGAACTTCACAGTTTATGCTAGCAGCTTTTGATTTTATAGTTTTTATTTCCTTTGTAGTTTTATCAACAAACTCTATTTCTATTATTTGCCTTCGCTCTCTCAAGTAGGAGACAAACCAGTTATTTGCAGTTCCCCTAATTCCGTAATGAGATAATTTCTTTAATAGTATTCCATGATCAACTAAATCGAAAGCTTTAGGCAGGTCGAGGAATATTCCAATACATTTTTCTGAATTGTCAAGCTTTTGGTGCACTTCGTCTATAAACTGTATCAGTGTAATATTAATGGACTTTCCTTTTTTTTCTACTTGTACAAATGGCACAGCATCAATTAACAGATAGCTACAGGATCTGGTATAACATATTCGATGGTTACTCACCACAAAAAAAGCTCAGGGACGTCATAGAATTATGATATGTTAATACCTTTATTAGTTGTAAATTAGCTTCTTATTTGCTATTCAGCAGACTTTCGCAGCTATAATATACTAAATATGGGGAATTTAACATCTTCACCTCGTTATTTTTATATGAAAGTCACAAATAGGGAGCTTAAAGGGCGGTAAAACATGGATGGGATCCCAGGGGAGTTTTGGAAGAGATATGGGGAAACACCAAGTGGCTTAAAGAATATAACTAATTTATTTAATAAGATAAGAGACAGTAGGAAATTACCCCACTGCTGGAAAACAAGTGTGACTGTACTACTATTTAAAGGAAAGGGGAGTGTAAATAGACCAGAGAATTACAGGGGGATAAGCTTACTATCTATAATTGGGAAAATGTATATAGGCAAACTAGCGGACAGACTAATGGATTGGGCGGAAAGAAAAAATATATCAGAATTTCAAGTTGGATTTAGAAAAAAAACAGGCAAACCATAGACAACGTGTTTATCATGCAGACATTGATTGATAAATACTTGAGCAGGAAAAGGGGGAGATTGTACAAGTTTTCTGTGGATTTTGAGAAAGACTTCAACACAATAATTTCTTTAAAATGGAAATTAAGAAGAAAAGGGGTGAGAGAGAAGTTAATGATAAAATTTATAGTGGAGAGAAATTCAGAATAAGATATGCGCTGAATGTACTATTGGAAGAGGCTGAACAGAAGTTAGGCTTTAAACACAGGGGTGCAAATTGAGTCCTATTCTATTCAACTTATTTATAGATGACATAATAGATAGGGCCAAGGAAAGCAATGCCCATTATCCAATAATAATGAACAAAGAGATTCCTGGTTTATTGTTCACGGATGATTTAACGGTAGGAGCAATTTCTGTAATAGGTCTACAAAAATTAATTGAGGCAAATCATAGGTTTTGCGCTGACTGGGGATTAAGGATAAACAGCAAAAAATAAAAAATAATGGTATTTAAAAGAGGATCAATACTGAGGAAAGGAGAGGAGTGGTTCATAGGAGATCAAAAGTTAGAAGATGTAAAGGAGTATGACTATATAGGCATAAGGATGTGGAGGGTCGGCTGCACAAGCCAGAAAAGTGATAGCTAATGACAGGGCGGCAATGTCAGACGTAACAATATGTAATCATAAACTGAAAATGTCAGTTAGATGTCAGCGGTCGTCGAATCCAGAACAATGTATGCAGTAGAGGTATGGCGTACATCAGAGATAGGAGCACAATTAGACGAGATGTATGTATTGTTCTTCTTAATTACACTCAAATGAACCTCTCACCTCATTCTTTTAATTTTCACATTTGCATGAATTATTCACCTTGTTCTTCTAAATTACACTCACATGAATATTTCACCTCAGTCTACTACTTTCGCATTCATATGAATTTATCAGCATCATCCCATCATTAGTACCATAAATGAACAATTCTTAATTCAAATATGTCTATAGAGAATAGATGAACTGTGAAGGTGTATCTAGTGTTATAGTTAATTTGATTCTTGTGTACAATATGTATTGTGACTTTGTGGGTTCGTAGAACTAAAGGCCGAGTTGCAGAAATTAAAAATCTCCTTTATTTTTTGTAGAAATACTCATATAGATTACAGCAGCATTATGTCACACACACCATCAGTCTACCAAGGTCGATGACAATAAAAAACCGTGACAGCTGATTACATTAGCTCTGCTTACTCACTTTTGTTTACAACTACTGTTTCACAACTGACTCTGCTGGCGTGTCACCATCCCTTTTATATGTCCAATCATAAGTGGAGAACATTCCCGCACAAACAAGAAAAACAACCATTCTCCGTCAATCGAGATATCTCTAGAAATTTCCAGACATGAAACCCTACCCATGGCGGTGAGTTCTTTATCTGAGATAACATTGTTTGACGCCTCCGTGATCACTCGCCGCGCTATCGTTAACTGCTCGTGCAAGCTCGTGAAACATTATCCGCCGTCTATTATCGCTTTGTGCCGAAACGTTTAACCCAGCGCCGCGACACTGCTCCCTCCTCAAGGCTGGTCGTCCCGAACAGCACCATCGTAGTGGGCCAGACGGTCCAAGTGTACCACCAGCATCTTCCCTCTGGGCACCTTCTGGATGCGGTACACCACGTTTAATCCTCTTCACCACCTGGTACGGTCCTTGCCATGGTTGCTGGAGCTTCGGGCAGCGTCCCTTGGTCTGAGTAGGGCGGTACAACCAGACTAGGTCACCCTGCTGGAACCCTTGGCTGTTGGCTTGCCTGTCGTATGGGGTCTTCATGCGGTCGCTCGCCTCCTGGGTGTTCTGACGAGCCATCTCATGCATGTCGTGGAGATGGTCCACTAGGTTCTCCACATACTCGATTGCTGGCTGTTTTGCGTCCGGGGGGGGGGCTTCCAAAAGCCAGATCACAGGGGAGGCGTAACCCTCGGCCGAACATTAAACTGGCTGGCGTCATCCCAGTGGTGTCGTGTGTTGACGAGCGGTAGTCCAGTAAGAATAGTGGCACTTTGACGTCCCAGTCTCGCTGATGGCTGGCCACGACCTTCCTCAGGTGTTCCTCTAAGGTCTCGACCATGCCGTCCGACTGTGGATGTAGGGCTGTGGTGCGGGTCTTGTTTACCTCAAGCCTCTCTAGTGCCTCCTTCATCAGCATGGATTCAAAATTAGTGCCGTGGTCGCTGTGGAGCTCTAACGGCACCCCAAATCGGCAGAACACTTGCTCCACAAGGTAATCCGTGATTGTCTTCGCCTCCTGGTTCGGAATGGCATACACTTCCGGCCACTTGGTGAAGTAGTCCACGACCACCATCAGGTACTTGTTGCCTCGGTCGGACACGGGAAATGGTCCAGCTATGTCGACGGCGATCCTTTCGAATGGCGCTCCGACGTTGTACTGTTGCATGCGACCCCGGCTCCTAGTCTGGGGGCCGCGACTCGCCGCGCACACGACACTGACGGCACCATCTCTCAATGTCTGCTCGGAACCTCAGCCAGTAGTAGCGCTGTCGGGATTTGTCATTCGTTCAGTTTGCTCCCAGGTGTCCTCCTGAAGTACCGGCGTGCACTTCCTACAAGACTTCCGGGACCTTGCTTCGGGGGAGTACCAACTGTTCTCTCTGCATCCTCCCATCAGGCGATTCCCATACCCGGAATAGCACGTCCTCTCTTGTCTGCAATGGATCCCATTGGGCCCAGTGCGACTTGTAGGTGGCCCTCCTCGGTGCGAGGTCCTTCCAGGTTGGCCTTGTCCCTGCTTCCGCTTTCCTCAAGAATGGTCCCAAGTCTGCATCCACCAGCTGCTCCCTCCTCAGGCCTGCGCTATCCCAGCCATCCGCAGGCACTGTCGTGACTACTCGGACTGCTGCGGCATGCTCCTTCCCTTCCACTGTTGTGCATTGGCCGCACTCCTCTGGGCAGGGTCTACGGTACATGGCGACTGCGTTACCGTGGCTCTTCCCTCTACGATGTTCAGAGGTAAAGTCGTACTTCTGCAGCCTCTGAACCCAACGTGTTTTCTGGCCTTCCAGGTTTCTAAAGCTGAGTAGCCAGGTTAGGGCGGAGTGGTCAGTCCTCAGGTGGAATGGCTGACCGTACAGGTACTTGTGGAAGTGCTGCAAGGCCTTTACTACCGCAAGTAACTCTCACCGGGTGACGTAGTAGTTCTTCTCTGCCTTGGCTGAAGACGCGCTGGTATCGTCTCAGCAGTTGTCGAAACTTCTCGAGCTGTTCTGCGGTCAGGCACCGGCTCCTGTGTCTTGTCGATTGCTGTCACGAAGACCACGGGCTCACACGTCCCCATCTCCGTTCCGGCCTGGACGTCGTGATCGATGTCCGCTAGCTTAAGCAGCCTCCTGGCACCTCTCGGCACGGCAACAATGTTCTTCATTCGCTGTCCTTTCAGTCGCACCGTCACCACCACCTCCTTTCTGGCAGGGACCCACGTGTTCCTTCAAGATGACCCTGCAGATTCCAAGGCGTTCTTCGGGTTGCCGGAGTATCACCTCTGCTCCATTGAGCCTCAGGACCTACCTGCCATCATCGACCTTCGCCTCGTGGCTCCTGAGGGCATCCAGTCCCAGTTTCACCTCCTCAGCCACTTCCGCGGCGAACACCCACTGACACAACGCACTGTCCCAAGGTCAACTGCAGCAGAGCTTCCCTCTCCACGGGCAAGGTGTCGCCCGATGCCGTCACTAGTTGGTATGATCGGCTTGGTTTCCTCGACTTCAAACCCTTGGCCACGTCAGGTCTGCTGATGGTCACGTCTGCCCCGGTGTCTACGAGTACGAGGCACGGCTTCCTTCTGATACAACCGTCCGCGATAAGGCTGTCATCCATACTTCGGCTGACGACGCGCAGTGTCACTCGAGGGGATGGTGGTGACGTCGCCGACGTGCTCCTCGCCACGCCGGTCCTTACTCGTTCCTCCGGTTGCTCTTCCTGGTGTCGGTCATCCTCACGGTCATCGTCGCGCCCAAGTTGATATTTGCAGCTTCCGTCTTCGTTGTTAATTCGGCCTTCATTTCGTCCATCTTCTCGTTGATGTTGTCGTCGTCCCACTTCCTGACACCAATTGTGACTTTGTGGGTTCGTAGAATTAAAAGGCCGAGTTACAGAAATTAAAAATCTCCTTTATTTTCGTAGAAATACTCTGATAGATTACAGCAGCATTACGTTACATACACCATCAGTCTACCAAGGTCGATTACAATAACAAACAGTGACAGCTGATTACGTTAGCTCTGCTTAATCACTCTTGTTTACAACTACTGTTTCACAACTGACTCTGCTGGCGTGTCACCATCCCTTTTATATGTCCAATCATAAGTCGAGGACATTCCCGCACAAACAAGAAAAACAACCATTCTCCGTCAATCGAGATATCTCTAGAAATTTCCAGACATGAAACCCTACCCGTGGCGGCGAGTCGTTTATCTGAGATAACATTGTTTGCCACCTCTGTGATCACTCGCCGCGTTATCGTTAACTGCTCGTGCAAGCTCGCGAAACATTATCTGCCGTCTATTATCGATTTGTGCCGAAACGTTTATGCCCAGCACCGCGACACTATCATAACTTTATAATTGTATACATGTAAATAAAATATTTGTAATTATAAAATGTAATAGATTTTGACGAAGCTTGAAACATCATTGTAAGAGGTCTAAGAGACTAAATATTATTTTTGCAGGTATTAATTCTAGAGTTATCTTTCTTGGAAACTAAAACAAATATTCCACAAGACAGGAATATTTGTAAGTGCTGTCCTTAGCTTTACTGTCCCAACAACTACAGAGAAAAGCAACAGTATCAAAGCAACCCAATGATCTGAAAGAGCTTCTAAAGTATAAACCTGAACAACCCACAGCAGATGAGTTGCCGAATACACCAGAATAATTGAAAAGGAAGTAGGTGAACCATGCAGTAAATACAAAAAAAAAAAAAAAAAAATGGCGATTGTAGGAATTTAGTAACAGTGACGTCAAAATTAATCGGAAAAGCTCTTTATAGTCAGTTTACTGACACTTCGTGACGTACGTTTTTATATTATCCAGTGGCTAGTTTTGAAAGCCATTGCCTCCATTTTCAACCTCTCCTTGGAGAGAAGCTGCACTTTTCTATATTTATATTAAGGCGATGTTCATAAAAGGTTGTTGTGAATGGACCATATGTTCATCTTCCAATGATGCCGCTATTAGAATGTCATCAAGATAAGAATGTCTGTGCTAAGCTGCGTAGTCCAAATGGCGTTTTCAAAAATTCCAAATGATGAAATGGAGGTATGACGATTGTCTGTGGTATCTTCTGGTACAACAGGGATCTGATAATAAGGTCTAATGAGGTAGATTTTGGATAATATTGTTTTGTTGGAATGTTGATTGTTGAAATCCTGCACATGAGGAATTCGGTACCGATCGGGTACTGTGACGGCATTGAGAGCACAAGGACACCGAGTTCCATCACTTTTAGGGCTTAGATGTTGCTTGTGCCAGTTTATGTGGTGGAAGACGCCTCGCTCGTGCATGTAGTGTTGATTGTGTAATGAACAGTAACTTCAGGGGATTTAAAATTAGGTTTATCCATGAGGAGTTTATAAAATTTCTTCAATAAATCCCAATACTTGTGCTGTGGATCTATCAATAACACTGATAAGTGACTTGCTGAATTTATAAAGCCTGTGTTTCATACGAGTTTGTCTGTCAATCACTCGTTTTGACTTAACATCTAGGAGGAAGCCAAAATAACCAAAACGTCAGCTTCAATAATAGGTTGGCATATATCAGCTAGAACAAATGGCCATGGATATTTTCTCTGAATGCCTATTTCCAGATTAAGAAGGTATTAGCCACAGGTGTGTACTGTGGAATAATTTGCTACATAGAGTTGCCGCTTCTGAATGTTTCGGCGCTGTAGTGCGATTGTGGGTTGAACTGAGATATCGGTTCCAAAGTCCACTAAAAACCTTAATCCTGTGTTACAGCATCCTCACATTGTGCTGTGACAAATGATGGCCTTACAGTTTTCTAGCAATGTGTTTATTACTTGTAGATCATTGACGAACGAATGAGCATGGTAGAGTGCACATTTTGCTTGAACTTGTGGTACCAGCAAATGGAGTACTTGGGGTTGTGCCGAGATGACATGGATCTACTAACAGGATTGGATTTGGAGCTCTTGGATATAACTTGTTATTTCTGAAAGTTGCTTTTCAAGACGTGAAAATCTTTCAGCATATGATGATTGATCAACTACATCAGTATATCGAGATTCAACTGTATTGGAACACCACAGTGAAGCGAAAAATTATTAAATTTTAGATGAGTCGCATACATCAGTGCTATACATGAACTGGTAAGGTGGTGCCATTTCCACAATTTTGTCGGCCATGGAGTCATGGCTAGCATCTAGGAGGATGGATGTTAGTCTCCTTCCAATGTGTAAGGACTATGACACAATGAAGCACAATTAATTTGAGTCGAACTAGTACTCAATGCTCTATTTATTGCTAGTATTTACCTAGAATGCGTTTGATTAGGATCTTCCTAAAATCATCCACTGTTGTCAACTAAGATGCTGTTATGAATAGTTTAACTTACAGGCTGGTTAATGTACTTTTAAACAAGATGGAATATATCAAAGAGTACAATAATATAATTCACATTGCAGAATACAATGAATTCAGTGCTGAATTGGTCAAAAAGAAAATTGATAAGTTCAAAAGACAATAAAGATGCAAACAAGTAACTACTCTTTCACCAATCAGCAATGAAATTTCATACAGAAAATTTACATATCATCCCAGAGGTACACAGCTTTTCCAAAAGCTCTTCAAAGAGCACAATATTACTTTGGCCCCACAGAACAAATTCAGTGTACAACACCTTTTGAAGTCACATAATACAAAGGAGATACCCACAGACAAAAAAATCAGGTGTGTACCAGATAAACTGCAAAGGCTGTGACAACTTTTAGATTGGAAAAAACTAAAAGGAACTGGAACATTAGGCTTAAAGAGCATTTTTGGAACACCAGAAACAAAGAAATAGATAAATTGGCGGTAGCGCACCCTGTTGGAAGGATAATCATGATATAGAACGAGAAATCCACTAATTAAAGAGTGTCCAAGATCCAGCTGCATTAATCACGTGGGAAAAATCTTCTTAAAGAAATATGAAAGGAAACTGTTAATTTCGACATTACTTTGAAGAGAATCCAAACTTTAAGTTCATCAAGATACCAACAGAGATTCCCTATCTCCTCCAAGGAGTTCACCAAACCAACATCCATTAGTCGACATCAGCTGATGATGTTAGGAAGATCCTAACGAAATGTGTTCTAGGTAAATATGAGCAATAAATGGAGCAATGAGTATTAGTTCAACTCGAAATTATATTTTGTCTCCTTGTCCAGAATAAGAGATAAACAAAAATTTGCACAAAATCAACAGCACCATGGCAACTCAGTGCTGCAAAATGGTGCTGTCCTTAAACAAAATTCTAACAGTACCAACCTAACCTTCCCCCACTTTTTGATCGGGAGTTCAAACGACAAATCAAAACATAATCATAAATTTTCAGTCCTTTAGTCTGGGTGGTGTACAAATTATTCTGCCTCTTTTTGTTGCAGAAGGTTTATTCGAAGATGATGGATGCCAATTCTTGTCACCATTTTGGTTAATTACCTTACTTCTTAAGTCTTCATCAGAGGTACTCGTCTCTAAAGGGAGGATCCATTGTACAGTTCACCAGCAGCATTAACCTTCACAACATGAATTTGATCATTTTTGCCAGGATACACTTCAATTACTTTGGCCAAAGGCTAGAAAATTCTGCCCTTTTTCCATTCTCCACCAGAACAACTTCTACTATTCCTATTGGGTTTTGATTCCTTCCAGGTGGCTGTAACAGCTGACTCAGATATTCTGTTCAGAATCTGTTTTTCAGGTTTTCTCTTAATCTCTGTAGGTAATGTATTTTCTCATTAAGAACCAACTTATCCAGCTAATCAATCAGGAACTCTTACCTCGAAAGTTTCTTGAAGGAACATTGCTGTAGTTACTGGTTGTGAACACCTAGGATCTTCCGAAGCATATATCAATGGTCTTGAATTCACTACTGCTTCACATTCATGCACAATAGTCAGCAATTCTTCATAATGGAGAGCAGCCGTCCAAGGATTTTCCTCAGCAGCCTCTTCACCAGTTGTATCAACCACTCCTACCAAGCTCCCCATATTGCAACAGTGGGAGAATAAATTTTTCATTGAATTCTTGCTATAGCAGTCATATTCAATCTCTTTCCAGTCAGTGTTATTCAAGAGATCGTTCATTCACACAAACTTTGTCCCACTGTCACTTAACATTACTTTGGTTCGCGCCCTCTGCGAGATATACATCTTCTCAGTTGCAGCAGGAAATCTCTTGTACATAAAAAAGTAACAAGTTCTAAATGAATGGCTCGATATACTGTGCAAGTACACAGGACAATCCAGAATCTTTTTCTTAACTTTATTAATAAGATAGCCTCTCCTGCATGACTCATAGAAATGTGCTCATCAGTAATACGTTCAGCTAATTTATGCTTGCTTTGGAGCAATACAGAAAATCTTCATCCACATGTTCAGATATCTTTACATTTACCCTTAGAATTCCTTTTATCTTTCTGAACGTTCAGGGTTTTTAAAGCTGTGATTAGTTCAAAAGTGAAAAGTCTTACTGAAGATCCTTGAGTAACAGTTTTGCTATTCCTTTCAGTTCCTCAACAGTTAGTTCTCGAGTGGTTTCTGGAGATTTCTTTTGAGCAGTCTTGATAAATCTTAAAATCCATGCGACCATTCTGTTAAAGTATCTACAATACCAAGGCTCTTGATTTGTAATATCAACTAATGTTGTCATTACATTAGACTTTGTTGCAGAGTTTACTTCCCTTTCGTTAACTGAAATGTCTGAGTTAGGAGTTCTGAAAAGAGTCGTTTCTCTGCAACACCTTTGTTGTCAGGCAAGTTCACACGGTTATCTTTCCATGGTAGTCTTACCCAATAATGACCGCCATCAATCTTCCTCAGTGTCTTCTGGAAATGGACAAGAATTGCTTCTTCTTGACTTCTGGTTTCAACTTCATCAGGATCGGAAAGAAGTCATAGTTAAAACTCCTGAATTGAGGACCCACAAAGATTCCTTCTTTAACTTTTGCAGGAAATTAATTGTTGAGATACTTAGAGCAATCATCTTGGCCAAGAGCTTTCACAAAGTGCTTCATTATACCAAGTCTGATATGAAGAGGTGACAAAATAATTTCCTTAAGTTCTACTAGGCTACCTCTTATTATGTTATTACTACCTGGTGTTAAACTTTCTCTACTGGACCATTGTCTTTGTTTGCAATGTTATCCTACTATCCCACTCAAACAAATAACATGGATATTGGCCTAATATAATACAGATTACTTTCAAATCTCTACAGAATAACCACTGATGTTCAACTTGATTTTCTCCAAAACATACTACAAACTTTCATAACTATCTGAGCGTGTTACTGAAAGAGAAGCAAGAACATTATCGTGTGTAGCAGCACACCTTTTACTTTTAGTAATATATACCAAACCATTGTGTTTCATAGCACTTTGGTCCTTCTGAGAGTTGATTTTGGGTAAATGTAAAAACCTAATCAGTACTTACTCTGTGCCACACCATTCAGAATTTTACTCTCCACTTAAGTGATGCTTATTTGGCATAGTGTATTTCCGGCCTGGTGGCAAGTACAGTGGAATTGATACACACCTGCTGCTACCTAACAAAAGCCAGGAAATTCAAGACCCTTTAGTCATCTTTTTTACGGAATTTTTACCTTCGAGAACTTTCTATTTCAAAACAATTGTTTGCCAGTCCTATATTAAAGACTGCTCAAGCAATTAAGAAGTCATTCAGTGCGACTTGCAACATTGCAAAGTAGTGTGTGCCATATAGGCTTAGTTACCATTATTGATAGGATAACCTCTATGGAGCGTTTTCTATGAACAAGACTGTTAAAGGCAACAAATTATTTCATAAACTTAAAACGTAATTAATGATAATGCCTCTCAATTGTCTCCCAAAAGAATGTTCATGGGCTGGTTATATTTATCATCATTATCAAAACATTAGCCTTTTATATTTGTATTTTTATTTATTAGCAAACCATTTGTACAGAAATTTTTTACACTCTATTTACCATTACACAAGTTGCTATTTTATCCCCTAGACCACTATACATATTAATGCCGTGGTTATTTATGCATGGTGGACCTTAACTTAATTCATATTACTTTTGTTTATTTTTCTGTTAAATTTTACCCTTGCCCTTCCCATAAATTCCCCTAGCATTTTATATCCTCTTCCTTTTGTAGTTTCATTATAGGCTTTTATAAATTTTATGATATTTCCAAAACTTAGTCATGCTTACAACTTTGTTATTTTCCCTAAAATTTGCTGACATTTTATTGATCATTTTTGTAGCCTTTTAGGTCATCAGCTTTTAAGCCCTAGTTATCAACCAATAAAGAGATATTTTCCTTTTATACTTGAAAACACATTAAAAAAATTCATACTTATTAAGACTCATGGTATCATTTTTCGCTGATTTACAAAGCAATACAATTTCAAATATGACAGAAGATTAAACTTTTTCTCATAAATTTCATTTGTGAGGTTTTGTAACATTATGTCTCGAATAATGCCTTTTCATACTTGACAATTGAGTAAACCTTATCCCACATATTTCACAACTGTAAGGTTTTATAGTACCATGTACCACATTATGTCTTTTCAAACTTGACAACTGTGCAAACCTTTTCTGACATATTTCACACTTGTGAGGTTTTTCACCCTCATGTAACAACTTATGTGTTTTCAAAGTTGACAACACGGTAAACCTCTTGTCACATATTTCACACTTGTAAGGTTTTATGCCCTCGTGAATAAGAATATGTGATTGCAAATTATGCATATATGTGAACCCCTTTTTACAAATTTCACACTTGTGAGGTTTTATGTCCTCATGTATAAGAATATGTGATTGCAAATTACGCAAATGTGTGAACCCCTTCTCACATATCTCACACTTGTAAAGTTTTATACCCTCATGGATAAGAACATGTGATTTCAAATCACACAAACGTGTGAACCCTTTCTGACATATTTCACACTTATAAGGTTTTGTACCCTCATGTATCAAGTTATGTCTTTTCAAATGTGATAACCTAGTAAACCTCTTCTCACAAACTCCACACTTGTGATCCCTTTTATCTTCATGTATTAAACTATGCTGTCTCAAATTTGACATCAGAATAAACCTCTTCTCACAAATTTCACACTTGTGGGTCCTTTTACCCTCGTGTATTAGAGTATGCTTTCTCAAATCACACAACCTGGTAAACCTCTTCTCACAAATTACACACTTGTGAGTCCTTTTACCCTCATCATTCAAATTATGTTCTTTATGAGTAAAAGCCTTTTCGCAATTGTTAAACTTACATGCCTCATTATCCTTATCAAGCAGTAAGGTCCTGCAAGTTTCTCCATAACTATATTTATCAGATTGTTCTGGGTGAACATATTTTTCTGTAGCTAATATTTCTGAGACATCACTTTTTTGGCTTTCAAACTCCAGATGATCCATTCCAAAACTAGAGCTTGTGTTTTTCATTGCTGCTTCAGTAGAGGGCAATGATGAATCACTGCTGCTATCACTACAAACTGATTTTATGTATAATCTGAAACATTGGAGGATTTTGTATTAGGTGCAATAATCAAAGAAAGAATGTGAATTAAATCTGAAAAGAGAAACTCTGTTTCATAATAAATTGCAAATCATGATTACAAATACTTGATATAGAGCAGTGTCATTATAATTAAAGTAATTTTCATAATATCCAATATTGTTAAGTAATTTACTTATTTATTTATTTTTTTGTAATTTACATCCTCCAACGTTATACCATATCGGACGATGAATGAAATAGCTGAAGTGATGCTCAAATGAGTCCAGGGCCCATGGAGCTTAGTTACCCGACATTTGTTTATCAGCATAACGGAAAAACCTCATCAAAATAACTCATCCTAACCGAGATTCAAACTCGGGACCTCTTGAATGTGAGGCACACATGTTGCCATCTACGCTACCGAGGTGGGCAAGTAATTTATAATAATATTAAAATGAAAACTTGTTAATGGTAATACTAGTTTGATGTTTATGGTAATATAAGCAAGGACTGCTACATGCTATGAGAATTTCTCATCTTTCACTTTTGCATTAAAAACTATGTAGAAACCAGTTTCTTAACTAATCCCAAAGTAGTTCATTAAGATAAGCAGAGTATTGTGATGTCTAAGGATACTCCTGACTTCCTTATAATAGATCTTGTTTGCCAAATATTCATAACAGTTTTCCATGATGAAACTTTTGCAAAGCTCTTCTCTTTTGACACAAAAATGATCTTTAAGTTGCGCTTCCATCAGGCGAGATCATACAGATTCAAAAGTGACAGATTTTGAGCGCATGGTATTCAACAAAGCTTGAATTTCATAAAGTGTTTTTATTCTCCTCAATTACATTCTTATTCTGAAGCTTCACTAGGCTATCTGGCAAACAGCAAGGTTTATTTTCCTCTGTATTTTCATGTCTTCAGTTAGCATGCACTTGAGACAGAGTTCCTCCCTTTCCGTACAAATTTTCCTGTCACCTGATTATCAGAATAGCGACAAGCCAGTGGGGGAGTCAAAAACACAGATAGCGCCCAAGTCACGCCCACGAAGTGGAAGAGGGCTTGTTACTTGCCGAGAGAAAGAGCCGGAGAGACGTCTAGACAGTTTCCTCTCCGTCCCCCACAGTCACGAAAGACCGGGTTAGTTTGGTAACTTTCGAGAAACTATGAAAATGTTGCTGACATACAACGTTTAAAGAAATATTGTCACAAATAAACTGCAGTGGTTTGCTCACGTAAGGCACTGTGCAAGGTTGATAAATGCTCCCAAAGCCAACATAGGCAGCTTGTGAAGTAATAAACATGGCATACATTCTCACACTGTTCAGTTTTATTGCAAATACATGTTGAAAGTTAACTGCTCAACAACATCAGGTTGCAAGGTTTTGTTCAAGATTCTGTAGATATGTAAGTTCTGATGGGGAAATATTTTTTGTTATGTCTGAAGTGGTTATTTTAGAAGGATTTTGATGAGATGATCTCTGAGTGGATTATCTTGAAGGCCCTGTTCGGGAAGCCATCTTGAAGCAAAATTTTATGCTTATGCAATATTTGAAGAAACTATGATGATACACCACTTTGTGGCACCACTTTGAAGCAGGATTATTTGGGATAAAGGTGGATGCAGAATAATTTCTCACCTTGGTGATGATCTTGAAGAAATCTAGAAGTTTCTTCTGCAACTCTGGATAATTGAGCAATGAGATGTTTTTCTTTCGCAGGATCGCGGTAACGGGGCTGATAAACATAGTATTACTACTTTTGAATAACGAATAATACTTTTCTTGTTCAAAGATGGAAATTTAATTCCACAGAAACAATTTTAAATTCTTTGATACAATTACAAATATTAATGTAGTCCTTTTACAGCCAGCAGCAGATTCCACGGTGAACTATTTCTTTTCTTGCACACACGCTACTTATGCATCTTCGATGCACACACAAAATTGTTTCTGCACACACTCGGATAGACAAATATACATCTTATCCCTAAGACTTTCATAGGCAGAAGAACAAACTCTTTTAAAACATTTAACAACTTATCATGTTATGTTGTCATGGTTACACCATTATCTATTTCACATTACTTCTTCATTTTATTACAAATACTAATCTCTTTGACTATTCCTAACAAAATATGAAATATCTAAAATAACTGCTATAAGTCTGTGAAGTTGAGGTTAGTGCAGAAAAGTTCTTTAATGTACAAATCTGCAACAATGTTGAACACAAGAGCTATTGAATCGAAGTACTGAAAATGACAACATACAAACACTGTTATTTGAGCAGACAGGTCCATCACCAAAAGAGCAATCATTCTTCAAAGACTTGTGTGAGAAAATAGGGTCTTGAAACATCCTGTTACACAACCTGAGGAATACATGCGTAAGACATTTGCTGGAGAAGTACAAACATATCCACTATGAGATGACTCTACATTGAAAAAGTACTATTTATACGAGTGTTACAAGGAGGTGCTTAAGAAAATTCGAAATGGTGTTGCTGACAAAAAGGTCTGCATGTCCACAGACATAACTTCTGATGTGGGAGGGCATTATATTAAAAATGTGTTGCCAGTGTTCTGAAAGTTGTTAGGCCTGGAAGAAAGTACGTCCTAATGTGTGAAGCTCTCGAGAGAATTAACAATTATTCAATTGTCATTTTGTTTGACAGCTCTATGAAGCTAATGTGGCAGCAAGGTACTGACAGAGAAAGTATGTTCCTGCTAGTAACTGATGGTACTTCACACAAGGCTAAAGCACCTAAGGGGCTTCAGATTTTCTACCCAAGTATATTGTACATTACTTGCCTTGCATATACGTCATACAAAATTGTAGAAGAGCTGCAATCAAATTACCCTTGTGTGAGCAAATTAATTAGTTGTGTCAAGAGAATCAACGTGAAAGCTCTGCCATGGGTTCAGAGATTCACGGAACAAGCACCTTCACCGCCCGTCTCCCAACAACCTGCTCTTACACTATGGGGTTCCTGGCTTAATGCACCAACTACACCAAAATAAAGACTATATTTTGTGAAATGAAAAATGAAATGTGCAGTGTTTAACACCCGCTTTTACTACATACGGCACCGCAGGCAAATATCTTTTGTGAGCTTGATAGAAGTGAAAGAAGTATTCACAGGTACTTTGTTTGGAAACTTAACATATATCAATGCCAACTTTTCAATGGTATCAAAAGCCATCACACGACTGGATGCTGCTCGTACTTCACTGTATGATGCCCTACATGTTGTGCAACATGTACAGAATGAGTTGGGTAGAGTTTGTTGTCATTTAACTGATGAAATTAACTACACATTGCAAAGTGTTTTCCAGCAGAATCCCAGATACTCAACTATGTGCAAACTTAGCGACAGTCTATTCGAGAATGCCATAACATTTGAAAACAATGAACCAAAGCTGGCCTGCAGTGACCTTGCCACCTTCAAATACGATCCTGTGACGTCCTGCTACATACAGAAGAGCTTTCCAAGGTACAAAACTATCCTCAACAAAAACTATAGATGCAAATACTACCAAGTTGTAATTCTGCAGAAACTAAAGTATAACAGGATATTCTAATTAATTTTTTATTACATGATATTTACAAAAATAAAAAGCTTTTAAGGAGAGACATCTGTGAAAAATTATCCAGAGTTTACATCAGAACTGCTTGAATTTTGTCATTAGGTGGGGTACAGGGAATCTAGTTAAGCTTTCAAAATACATCTTTCTAATTCCTTTCTTGGAAGTGTTGAAAACAGTGTTGTTATGATAAATTAAATTTAAAGGGAGTCGATTAATTGCACTAAACAACACTTACTTTTAAATTTTTCCGGAACATGTTTCCGAGACTTTGCCTCTATCCTCAGCCGGTCATCGACTGGTTCTCATTGGTGTAGTTGGCGATATTTGGTCATAGGTCTCCTCTGGTGGCGGTTCAAGGAACTTGCTGAACAAATCTTTCTGAGGGATGTCGAAATTGAATACTTTGTTCCTATTTTTTGAAATGAAGATTTGCTCCCATGTGGATAGTTCTTGTTTTCCTGATGTATGTTTTAGTAGTTTGGGTTCTGGATTTATGTTGTGTTTTTTTTTTTTTTTTTTTCCAAAAATGTGTGGCAACTGCTGATTTTTCTAATTGTTTATAATTTAAGTTTCTAAAGTGTTCCTTTCCTCTTGTTTCTAAATTTCTTTTGGTTTTTCCAATATAAATTTGACTACAGTCACTGCATGCAATTTGATTTGATTTGATTTATTGATTCATCCATTAAAACATGTACATGTTATAGGACACGTCAAATTAAAAACTAAGTACAATATTTATAATTATAATATATACCAGCTTTATTGTTAGATGGAATGGCATCTTTGATGTTTGAGCAGATTAGGTTTTTTAAGGAGAAATTGTTGACTGGTGCTAGTTAAATGTTTTGTTTTTTGAAGACTTTTTTGAATTTATCATAGGCCCATGGATGGTAAGTCAATTGTTTGAAAATCATATTAGTTTCTGTAGCTGAGAGGGTTGTGGTTTCCTTTAGTAGCTTCTTCTTTTTTGCTAAGTTCACTTTTTTGTCTACTAATGATTTGGGAAAGTTATTTTTTGTGCTATTTCAATTATTTTGTTGTATTCTGTTTTGCATTCTTCTGCTGTGAGAGGGATGTTTACCATTCTGAGTGCTAAACTATTGAAGATTGCCTCTTTGTGGGATCTTGGGTTGTAGCCATTAGCTTTTATGTAGTTGTCTGTCTGTGTTGGTTTTCTGTAAATGCCAAAGTTTAGTCTGTTTTTATTCCTCATTATTTTTAGATCCAAAAATGGTAAATACTCATCATTTTCTATTTCTACAATAAACTTGATGCTTTTTTCTTGGATATTTAAAAGTTTTAGTGCATCACTAGTGTGTTTTTTTGGTACTATTGCAAGGATGTCATCTACGTATCATTGCCAGAGTTTGAACATCCAACGGAAGCCTTTGGTGATCCTTATTTCTAATGCACTCATGTACAGATCGGCCAGAAAGGGTGATAGGGGGTTGCCCATTGCTAACCCTGAAGTTTGGTGGAAATATTTTGTTTGAAACTGGAAGAAATTTTGTTCTATGCATAATTTGGTTAGTTCGATGTAGTCTGAAATTTCAGGTGATGCCATTCCGAGTGATTTGAGCCATTTTTCTATCAACAGTTGGAGTTGATTAACTGGTATGCTGGGAAATAGTGATTTAACATCAAACGAGACTAGTGTGTCCTCTTCTTTTAGTTCAGTATCCTTAATGTGTTCTATAAGTTCATAGGTGTTTTCGATGTTTTTTTTTATGAAAAAATGGAAGAAATGCTAACTGACAGTGAATATGAAATCATTAACAAAAATCCTCTAAGCACTTGCATACAGTCATTTGAAAAAACAATAGCAAAGTCAAGCATAATACCAAACAAATATAAGTTAAACCGGATAACCCAACCTTACCTAGACTTTATGGCTTACCCAAAATACACAAACCATCCATAACAATTAAATTCACCAACATACAAACTTGCAAAGTGGCTAATAAACAAATTCAACTCATTTCCAAAATTCGACAGCCTAAGCATCAAAAACACCTATGAACTTATAGAACACATTAAGGATACTGAACTAAAAGAAGAGGACACACTAGTCTCATCTAATGTTAAATCACTGTTTCCCAGCATACCAGTTAATCAACTCCCACTGTTGATAAAAAAATGGCTCAAATCACTTGGAATGGCATCACCTGAAATTTCAGACTACATCGAACCAACTAAATTATGCATAGAACAAAATTTTTTCCAGTTTCAAACAAAATATTTCCACCAAACTTCAGGGTTAGCAATGGGCAACCCCCTATCACCCTTCCTGGCCGATCTGTACATGGGTGCATTAGAAATAAGGATCAACAAAGGTTTCCCTTGGATGTTCAAACTCTGGCAACGATATGTAGATGACATCTTTGCAATAGTACCAAAAAAACACATCAGTGATGCACTATAACTTTTAAATATCCAATAAAAGCATCAAGTTCACAGTAGGAATAGAAAAAGATGAGTATTTACCATTTTTGGATCTAAAAGTAATGAGGAATAAAAGCAGACAAAACTTTGGCACTTACAGAAAACCAACACAGACAAACAACTACATAAAATAAATATTAAAAGCAGAAGCATTATTAACAGTGAAGTATTCTTCATTTTTGAGTTTGATTTATGAGTCACTATGTTTACACTCAAACTTCACTTGATGTATATTTGAAACGTTTTCAAGATCATCTGATCTCATCCTCAGCTGTTTGGTGACTCGAAACACCAAACCAAACAGCCAAACAGCTGAGGGTGAGATCGAATGATCTTGAATATGTTTCAATTATACAACAAAAAGTAAGTGACGTTTGAGTGTAAACATAGTGACTCATAAATCAAACTCAAAAACTACATAAAAGCTAATGGTTACAACCCAATATCCCACAAACAGGCAATCTTCAATAGTTTAGCACACAGACTGGTAAACATCTCTCTCACACCAGAAGAATGCAAAACAGAATACAACAAAATAATTGAAATAGCACAAAAAAATAACTTTCCCAAATCATTAGTAGACAAAAGAATGAACTTAGCAAAAAAGAAGAAGCTAATAAAGGAAACCACAACCCTCTCAGTTACAGAAACTAATATGATTCTCAAAAAATTGACTTACCATCCATGGGCCTATGATAAATCCAAAAGGTCTTCAAGAAACAAAACATTCAACTAGCACCAGTCAACAATTTCTCCTTAAAAAACCTAATCTGCTCAAACATCAAAGATGCCATTCCATCTAACAAAAAAGCTGGTATATATGAAATTGCATGCAGTGACTGTAGTCAAATCTATATTGGAAAAACCAAAAGAAATTTAGAAACAAGAGCAAAGGAACACTTTAGAAACATAAAATATAAACAATTAGAAAAATCAGCAGTTGCCACACATTTTTGGGAAAAAAACCACAACATAAATCCAAAACCAAAACTACTAAAACATACATCAGGAAAACAAGAACTATCCACAGGGGAACAAATCTTCATTTCAAAAAATAGGAACAAAGTATCCAATTTCGTCATTCCCCAGAAAGATTTGTTCAGCAAGTTCCCTGAACCGCCACCAGAGGAGACCTATGACCAAATATCGTCAACTACACCAATGAGAACCAGTTGATGGTCGGCTGAGGATAAAGGCAAAGTCTCTGAAACATGTTCCGGAAAAATTTAAAAGTAAGTGTTGTTTAGTGCCATTAATCGACTCCCTTTAAATGTAATACATCTTTCTACCTTAAATAGTTTCTTCAAAACAAAAATTATATATAGTGCTTTTCATAGTGTGATGTTTGTATGTTATATAAAATGTCCCAGATCATACAGTTCTTCTTTTAGAAACTTTAAATTTTAGATTCAGGTTTTTAGGTCCATCAGTTACAAAAGTAGCTGTACTTTTACAGTGTGTATCAAGTATTTTTGGAGAAACATTTTTTTATGTGTGAATATATTAAATTTTCCTTACATTTTTTGCAATTTTGTGATTTAAAATGCAATAATAAATAACCTATTTAATGAATATCAACAAAAATATAAACTTTTATTTAACATTTATTTAGGAACATGCATGCAAAGTTTCATACAAATTCGTTGAGAATTGCAGAAGTAGGAGCATTTAGAATATGCAAAAATTTTGAAAAATGGAAAGCGGAGTTCATTGAACTTAAAGATTTAGATACAAATTACACTACTTGGTTTACTTTGAAATCTGCATATATCATATGCAGGCCATACAGCTACCTTATTCCCTTCTTTCTCTTTAATTTTGTTACCTTTGGCTCTTGTTTTTACAATTTTGCTATGAAGATTAGCTTCTACGAAAAAAATATAACTGGAATTTTTGCTGAAATTTCTTTACATTAGGAAAAATGTTACATTCTCTAAAATTTTTGTTATCTATGATTGAAACTTTGGATTCTGGTTCCTTTAGATAGTAGTTACAAAACTGTATATACTCATTTGCCTATGTCTAATGGTACCGGAGGAAAACATTTAAAGAATGTAATAGAATATTCTTGAATTTTTGTCAATTTTCTGCTTTCAATACCAATCATTATTAACTGTCTGATATACAGTCATAATGATAAGATATTTATTGAAAACTTTTCTAGAAATATACATATATACAGAACTTAAAGAAATTCATGGAAAACTTCAATGTCTGGAGTATTAGCAGTATTAAAAAAATGCTAAAAATTGGACATGAAGAAAAATCTAGTTAGAAGCTCTAAATCTAAACAACATTTTTTTCTATGTTTCAAAATCCTGCTGCACTATATGAAGACCACTCAGCTAGTTTATTATTCTCTTCTTTTAATTTAGTCACTTTTAACTGCTTCCTGACTGATTTATATTTGCCGAATGAACCATGAGCACTTTGTTTTAGCTTTCACCTATACCTAATATTACTAATTTTCTTGATAACAGGACTTACTTTGCTTGCTGCAACTTTTACTTCAACATTTAGACTAACTTTATAACCCATATTAAATTCACTAACAGCTGCAGTCACTGCAATTTGCAATTTCTTTCTTGATATACAAACTTCTTTGTGACATTACATAGAAAATGAAGCTAGCTACAGTGAAGCAATGAATATTATACAAATATAACAAATTGTAGCAAAAACTTCACTTATCTTAAGAAAATGATGTTAATTCTTCTTTCTAATTGAAATCAAATTCACGAACTATTGCTCACGTCGTTAGTCAAAGAAAACCAAAGGAGAAAACAAATTTGTCGTTAAGGAAGTTACTATGTTGTTATGTTTTTTTCAGTTTTACCAACATCTGAAAACGAAACAAACTTAAAAGCAGAATCAACTGCTGGTATTTCAAAACTCATTGCGCGATGTTTATTTTTTAAAATAAATATCTTTTCCCAAACCATTAAATCTATTGGGACATTTAATTGTTTTAATAGTTTAACTTCAGGATTTTCATTATGGTTAAATGACCAAATATCAAAAAACTATTAATAATATTTCTACCCTAAAAAATTAAAAGATTATTATAATTTTAAAAAATTTACTTACCATCCTTGGTTTAATAAACAATTTCAGAAAGTTTTTAAAGAATTTGCTATAACTTTGGTTCCTCAAAACAAACACAGCATTAAAAATATACTTTTCTCTAAAAAAGATGAAATTACTAATAATAAAAAATCTGATATATATCAATTTGATTGTTTAGATTGTGTTCGGGTTTACATTGGTAGGATGAAACGTAATTTGGAAACAAGAACAAAAGAACATTTTTGTAACATTAAGTATAAACAAACTTATAAATTGGCCATAGCAGATCACTTTTGGTCATTTAACCATGAAATAAATCCTAAAGTTAGTTAGTTAGTTAGTTACTAACACTCCCCACATGGCAACCTTGGCCTTCGGGGTAACCTCACCCCACCAAGTGATGACCGGACCCATTTCTCAGGTGGAGGCACCCAGAGGGCGGTGTCCATTACCTCCGATGATAGGGTGATAGTGAAGATGGCGGTGAGGTGAGAGGACCTACAGTTTTTACCGTGGACTCCGAACCACGTTGGGCATAGGGGATACTTCACGTGTGCTAGACAGAGGTGAAGGCGTGGATAGGGCCGACTTAAAATCGCCAACCCCAGAGCCGGGAATCGAACTCGGGACCCTTAGAACGGGAGCCGCAAACGAAACCACCGCGCTACCCCGGCACCCTATAAATCCTAAAGTTAAATTATTAAAAGAATTAAATGTCCCAATAGATTTAATGGTTTGGGAAAAGATACTTATTTTAAAAAATAAACATCGCGTAATGAATTTTGAAATACCACCAGTTGATTCTGTTTTTAAGTTTGTTTCATTTTCAGATTTTGGTAATACTGAAAAAACATAACAAAGTAACTTCCATAACGAGGAATTTGTTTTCTCCTTTGGTTTTCTTTGACTAACGACGCGAACAATAGTTCATGAAATCGATTTCAATTAGAAAGAAGAATTAACAGCATTTTCTGAAGATAAGTGAAGTTTTGTATTTACATGACCTACTAGAGTCACTGGTAACTCTTGGGCCACATAATTTTTTCACTTAACATTTACCTCAAGCAGAGCATCATTATATTTTGCTTTGAAATAGGACCTGTACTGCTAACCTAACCTGGTATGAATTATATATTGTTGCAGTAAGAAAGCAATATAATGTTAAATCAGGCTTTATTCCTATTCTAAACAATAGTAATCTAATATAAGCCTTCAGTTGCATGTAAACCATATTTCACAAACACTACATGCGGAAATGTTTCTTTACTTTAAACATTAAGAAACAATATATAAAAGCAAGCAGACATGTTCAGTAGCTTTCATAAACATCCAGAAGATGTCTCTGCACAATACCAATCAATGGAATCAAACCACATAATTTAAACGTGAGAATTCTATCAATTTCTTTGCAAAATGCTTTCAAAGGCAATCTAATGGCCATGCCTATCCACACATGGGCATCTAAATAGTGACGTAGCGGCTCTTTAAATGGCATTAGGGTGTAACTGATGGCAGATTCTGAAACTACAATGTTTAAATACAATTTTAAGGCAAAAAAAAAAAAAAAAACGAAAATGTCATTTTTTATGAAATTTTACCGATGCCTCCCCTTAAAATAGTTATATATGATCATATTTTATTTTAAAGATTATATTTGTCATTTAAGGTTATAAATACTCACAAATTTTGTTGTTTTTAGCTCATTAAAATCTGGGCCCTAGACCTTTATAAAAATACTGCTTCAATTTCAAAACAAATCGGAATTCATTCTATGCTGAAACATCTATTGTAACATACAGACTTGTGTGGACAATTTTCCAGGGCTAATATTATTTAACAGACTTGTAATGTCAAGTGTACCTCATTTTCCCTCTTAAATCATTGCTAGTACAAACTTGAAAACTCAGTTAATCAGGATTATGTATTACGTTGCTATACCTGTAGATTTCTATAGAATTCTTACTTCATTTGGAGGTTTATGCACTGCTTTATCACACCATCTGCAGTATTTGATCAATGGCAATCAAACATGACATACAAGGGACAGTAATGTTCCTCCCCTTCCTACCCATGGTGCACCCTGATTTAACAGATGAAGTTTTGAGGATCGAGTTAGAGTGGTATAATAGAACCCAATTGGAGGAAATGCCATTTGCACATTTACTTTTGACTTGCCATAGAAGTACGGGCGTTCATTTACCTTGTGAAGGAAAGGCTGGTTATAGACTAATGATTTGCCAAGTCTAATCCAATGATCTATAGACCAATAGCAGGTGTGTTCCCTTCACATATGAGGGTCAAGAAGGAACAATTCAATTGCCTCTCTTAAAAAAGAGATGTGCACAAGAAACAGCTGAAAGCTGCTCAGTACACATTCTTTATATCACCTTAAATAAAACAGCCCGGAGCAATAATCTGCCGTTTTGATCTCAGATATGAAGTGTATTTGGGGTTTTGAGCATACTGCAATGGAATCCAACAGGATAGGTGAAAAAATCAATTTACTGCACGAGAAAAACATTGATGCATGTGGTACCAAGGAAGGAAATATTTATAACGACCAAAGGAAATATTATGAAATGAAAGGCTGTACAATTTATCTTGTTTCAAGCACCACGCAATGGAAGCTGAACAATAGCAAGGATCAATATAACATTAAAATTAAAAATTATTAGAAGATGAATGAACATGATGAAGTTCGTACAAAAGTGAATCGAGAAGATATTGACACATTGCTTCACTCACACACTTTATTCAGGACATGTTTCAAGAGCTCTTGCTCCTATCATCAGCTGATACTCGATTCAAGTATCAGATGATGATGGGAGCAAGAGCTCTTGAAACATGTCCTGTGAATAAACAGTGTGAGTGAAGCAATGTGTCAATATCTTCTCAATTCACTTTTGTACTAATTTGTGCTTCACTGTCCCTACGCTTCTTCCAAGTTTATACTTTGAATGATGAAGTTCAATTATCATATATGAACATATGGAAAGGAAAGCAGCAATTCCTCATGTACTTCGCCTATAATCCTCCAAACAATGAACCAAGATTAAATTTTTCTGATGTAACACAAAAAACTATCACAATGGGAGAGTTCAAAGGCCATTCCAAATATTGGGATTGTAGATACGAGGGGCAATCAAATATAAACAGACCTTTCGTTCCAGAAAATTTATTCATGAAGAATAATTGAAATTAAAATTTTTCTTACTCTTCTTTATATTCACCCATTTTTTCTATACATTTGTTTCAACGGATAGGCAATTTTCTAATGCCAGTTTCAAAGAAAGTGCGAGGACATGTGCGGAGCCAGGTGCGCACAAAGTCTTTCACCTCCTCACTGGTTGTGAAATAATGTCCTCCAAGAGCTTCTTTGAGTGGACCAAACATGAAGAAGTCACATGGTGAGAGGTCTGGGCTGTAGGGTGGATGTAGAAGGGCAATCCAGTGCATTTCAGCCAATTTTTGCTGTGTTGCTGCTGCGGTGTATGGTCTGGCATTATCCTGCAGAATCAACACATTTCTGATAGGGCTACTGTGACATTTTGACCTGAAAACAACTCAAACTTGACTGAGATCACAGTAGTAGGCAGCATAATGGTCCGTCGTCACTGTCTTTGTTGTTCGAGGAAATCAATGAGGACACCTTTCGAGTCCCAGAAAACTGTGGCCAAAACTTTCCCTGCTGACAGTTGTGACTTGGCTTTCACCGGCGGTTGCTCTCCACTCCTTCACTCCAGACTAGCCCTCTTTGATATGGGTGTGTAATGATGCAACCATGTCTCATTACAAGTCGTGATTCTTTCCAGAAAAGCACTACCTTCCTCTTCGTAGTGCATGAAAAGCATGCGATGCATTTGTACTTGCACTGCTTTCTGTTGTGCAGTGGGAAACTGTGGAACCCAACGAGCTGACACTTTTCTCAATTTCAGTTCCCTTCGAATGATTGATTGGACACTCCCATGGCTTATGAAAAGTTCTCAACAAATCTCAAGCATTGTGACGAGGCAATCCCCTTCAATGATGTCTTGAACAGCTTGGATGTTTTCTGGATTGATGCTGGTGCATGGGCAGCGAGGGTGGGCTAAGTTTTCAACACGTTCACGTCCTTTACGAAACTCATTTTTTTTTTTTTTTTTTGGTTCTGAGATCTTTCTTTATTTCATCCATATGATCCAAATACATAGGATACGTCAACAGGTTTAACAAATACAATCTGTACATAACAATATTAAAATAATAAAATATAATAAAATATGCAGAGGGTACCTTTACTATTTAAGCTTTAATTTAACCTTTTATACTCATCTATAGAGTAGACTGGGTTTTCTACAAGGTACTTTTTAATTGCTTTAAGTTTAAATTTTTCTTCTGTTATCTGTTTTATTTGATTCGGTAAAAGATTGTACAATTCTTTAGATTTATTTTCTATATTTTTGTTACTTAATGTTCCTCTTAATCTGTTTAAGAAATAATTTTGTTTTGTTCTTGTGTTATGTGTATGTATGTACATGTTTTTATTTTGGTTGCTAGAATTTTTTGTTACGTATTTAATGCACTCATATATATACAATGCTGTAAATGTTAATATATTTAATGTTTTATAGACATTTCTACACGAATCCTTCCTTTTTAATCTACAAATTATTCTGATGGCATATTTCTGGAGTCTTAATATTCTTACCATTGCTTTTTTCTGTACATTTCCCCATAATACCACCCCATAGCATAAATGAGAGTGTATGACTGCATAGTAAATTTGCTTTAGAGTTTCTCTATCCATTTGTTGTGCTGCCTGTTTTAAAATATATAGTCCCATATTTATTTTCTTTACTACTTTTTCAATGTGTTGTTTCCAATTTAGTTTGTTATCTATTATTAGTCCAAGGAAGTTAGTTTTTGTTACTTCGAGTATTTTTTTATTATCTAATGTTAGTTGCATATGTGATTGTGTTTCTTTGTTTAAGGTGATTTGCATCCATTCTGTTTTGCTTGTATTTATTACCATGCCTAGTTTTCCTAACTCACTACTAATTTTTTCAAGTATAAGATTGGATTTATTTTGTACTTCACTTTCCGTTTTTCCATTCACTATGATTGTGGTGTCATCGGCATATCCAATGGCCAATTCCCCTGCATCTACTACTGTTTTGAATATACTGTTTATATATATAAGGAATAAATAGGGCCCAAGTTTCGAGCCTTGGGGTACACCGTAAGTTATTTTCTTAAATGAGGATCTAATTTTGTCCAATTTACCATTTGAATTATGTATAATTTCCACACACTGCTCCCTGTCCTGAAGATATGATTTCAGCCAATCTAATGGTATGCCTCTTATCCCATAATTTTCTATTTTGGTAATTAGTTGATTTATGTTTACGCAATCAAAAGCTTTTGTCAGATCCAGAAAAATTGCCACTATATGTTCTTTTCTGTTTAATGCATTTATAATGATGTCATATCCTTTACATATTGCCTGTACAGTTGATTTCTTTTTTTGAAAACCGAATTGATAGTCTGAAATTATTTTATATTTCCTACAAAAACCTTGTAACTGATCTAGAAATAGTCCTTCTATTATTTTTGAAAAACTTGAGCACAATGTTAAAGGTCTATAATTTTCTAATGCTAGTTTTGACAATTTTTTCTTATATATTGGTCTATTACTTTTTTTAGTGCTTTAGGAAATGTTCCTGTTATAAATGATTGATTACTTATATATGTAATTACATCAGCAAGTTCGTATTTACAGTACTTTAACATTTCATTTGTGAATTCATCTAATCCACACGAGCGTTTACATTTTAAGGAGTTTATCTGTTTTAAAGTTTCCTCACATGTTACTTCACGTAATACCATTGAGTTAGAAATACTGTTCTCAAATTTTTGATCAGACTGGCACTTTATGACACCTAAGGTCTTTACTACATTGATGTAATAATCATTAAATTTCTCTGTTAAGGTTATTGGGTTCTCTATTTGTTTATTTTCAATCTCAATGCAAATATTTTCTTCCCATTTTTGTTTTGTTTCTTTTTGTAATGATTTTATAATATTCCATGTTGCTTTGGTTTTATTTTCTGCATTTTGTATCAGTATTTTATTGTGTTGCACTTTTGCTTCGTGTATTACTTTATTAAGAGTCTCTCAGTATTTTTCGATATAATTGTATGATTTATGATCTAGTTTTGGGTGTTTCAGGCTATTTAGAAACTGCATACGTCTTTTAGATATAGTTATACCTTTGGTAGCCCAGTTTTCACACTTTTTTAGCTTTCCCTTTACCCTACGTTTAGGCATTACTGTATCTAGACATTTTTCTATATTTTTAGCAAAACTTCCATATTTTTCATTAATATTAGATTTTTCGTATATCTCAAGCCATTTTGTTTCTTTGATATAGTTTCTTAATATTTCTAGGGAAATTTCATGGCACCAATGTTTAACTATGGACCATGAAAGGGTTCTTTCCCCAAATTGTGAGAGTAACCAATGGCAAATTTCAGCTGCACAGACATTTTCATTGACAAGTAACTTGATTATTACTCATTGTGCAACAGCTGGGTGCACCTCTCTCTCTCAGACATCTTGCAGAAACTGAGGGACAGAGCCAAACAAGTTCCCAAGGCCACTGTCCCCTTCCAGGGACCTCACTGCATGTGCTGTAAAAGCCTCGAATCCATGCGGCGCTATGCTTGCACAGTAAACAAAGGCCTATTAACCTTTGATTGCCCCTTGTACTAATCTAGTAGGGGAAAAAAGCAGGAAACTGACTACATTCCATTAACATAAAATAAACTTTCAATGAAGTCAACATTGGTACATACATCCATCTTAACAATTTCATATTTACTCCAGATCTTTTATTTGTCTTCTCAGATATAAAACAGATAAAATGTCATGTTATATATTGGTAAATATGGGGTACAACCATCAAGCAACAATTAGTAACACAACTTTGAGTAAAATACATCCCTAGAAGAAAAGTTACAATTTATAAACCCTTGTGGTCTAAAATTAATTTGCAGATCTTAATAAAGGAATGTAACTCGACGCCAGAAAGTTATCTGAAACCAACAAGGACCCTGAAAAAATACTCAAATGGATAATCAAAACAGCAAAATTCAAAAGAGAAAACCCTGAAAATATCCTCAACTGGATAATCAAAACAGCAAAATTCAAAAGAGAAATTCTTTATTCAAAAAGGAACTCCTATAATAAATTTATGGAAACTACTGAATACAGCAAAATGATAAAATTAATTTCTACATATTGCAAAGAAAACACCATTTTATTTATAGATACAGAATTAGCAGATAACCAAATAATTGCCCATATACTTAAGTTAAATTCTACATCATCTAAAATTTTAAGAACATATAAAAAACTAAAAAATAACAAAAAGAAGGAAAAACGACAAAATAAAAAAAACGCTAAACCTTCTAATTGGACTTCACTGAGGAAATATGCTATTATAAATTTCTGCTTCTGAACTTGATATAGATATTTTTGAAACACCTAACATAACATATAAACTCCAGAACCAATGTACATCCAGAATTCATTAATAATTTAGGCAAAAAAAGCTAAAGCCATATTACTCAACTTTTACAATGATTAAATTAAATTAATTGGGAGTCGATTAATAACACAAAACAACACTCACTTTTAAACTTTCCCGGAACATGTTTCTGAGGCCTTCCCTCTATCTTCAGCCGGACATCGACTGGTTCTCATTGGTGTAGCTGGCAATATTTTGTCATCAGTCTCCTCTGGTGGCGGTTCGAGGAACTTGCTGAACAAATCTTTCTGGGGGATGTCGAAATTGAATACTTTGTTCCTATTTTTTGAAATAAAGATTTGTTCCCATGTGGACAGTTCTTCTTTACCTGTTGTATGTTTTAGTCATTTTGGTTCTGGATTTATGTTGTTTTTTTCCCAAAAATGCGTGGCAACTGCTGATTTTTCTAATTGTTTGTATTTTATGTTCCTAAAGTGTTCCTTTGCTCTTGTTTCTAAATTTCTTTTGGTTTTTCCAATATAAATTTGACTACAGTCACAGCATTCAATTTGATATATACCAGATTTTTTGTTAGATGGAATGGCATCTTTGATGTTTGAGCAAATTAGGGTTTTTAGGGAGTAAAGGATTTTACAACGATGTCTAGAAATCTGTACAATTCAATTGGAAAAAAACTATTATTATCTCAGTACTCAAATCAGGTAAATCAGCAATGATATAAACAAATCACTACCCATTGCTCTACCAAAAATTATGCACAGCATGATTTCAGCCATATTACATTGGTATATTGAAAACTAAAATCAAATTCAAATTTTCTATCACCCTGCCAAGTTCACTTCCAGAAAATTCATACAAACAGTAAACAATACATTAAAGAGTGATTTAATAGAAAAGAAGATAGCTTAGCCATATTTGAAAGGGTAGAGCCAGACTGAAAAATTCAATGCCATTGCCAGGATTTGAACCATGGATCTTCTGGTTTCCGTCCAACAGCTCTAACCATTTGAGCTACAATGGCCAACGAGCCAACATGACATTAAATTATTAAATTTTAGATGAGTCGTATTTCTTACACATCTGCTTCACTTTCGTACCTATTTTGAGGACATGTTTTGCAAATCTTCGTTTGCATCTACGGCTCTTGTGCGACTGACGCTAGATCCAGCGGTGTGGGTAATTCTGGGGTTGTTGCTGCCATCTGTTGATTTAGTGATGAACTGAAATGTGGGATTCTCTTCTAGCGGGATTTCAAAATTCATTAGTTGGTTTTTATGTTTTTCTATGTATATCCTCTCCCATATGACGAGTTCACTATGTTTTTGTACGTATTTTAGTAATTCTGTGCTATCTTCAATTTTTTTGATTTTCAGACCAGAAATGAGTTGCTATTGCGGACTTATCAATATTTTTGTATCTTAAGTGCCTGAAGTGTTCTTTCTTTCTAGTGCCTATGTTCCTTTTTGTCCTCCCTAAGTAAATTTTTTCACAGTCTTTACACTTAATTTTGTAAATGCCTGACTTTTCCTCTGGTTTTATCTTATCAGTATTATTACTGTGAAGTAGGTTTTTAATGTTGTAATTGTTTTTTGGTGCCAATGTTATATTGTATTTCTTGAATATTTTTTGGAACTTTTTTGTGGCCCAGGGGTGGTAAGTAAATTTAGCAAATCTAGTACAAAACTGAATCGAGAATATATTGACACAATGCTTCACTCACACTGTTTATTCACAGGACATGTTTCAAGAGCTCTTGCTCCTATCCTCAGCTGATACTCGACTAGTGCAAGTTGTAGTGGTTTCTTCTTTCTCCGTATTGTCAATAGATGGCGTGATGTACTTGTCAAAGATGTCCGGTGGTGGAGTTTCAAAATTCATGACTCTATGACGATTTTTGTTAATGAAGATTTTTTCCCATACGGAAAGGTCTATGGGGTGATTAACGTATTTTATTAGAGATGTTTCCAAATTGATGTCATGTCTAGTATTCAAAAAATGAAAAGCCACTGCTGATTTTTCTGTTTCACCATTTTTAATGTTTCTCATATGTTCTTTAGTTCTGATGTTAATATTTCTTTTTGTTTTTCCTATATAAATTTTAGGGCAAGTTTCACATTTGATCTCATAGATTCTTGGTTTTTCTTTGGTAGTGATTGAATTTTTGGGAGGGCCTTTTAACAAATTTCTGATATTAAACCTGTTTTGAGGTGCAAGAGTTATGTTGTGTTTTGAGAAGATTTTTTGGAATTTGTTATAGGCTGATGGGTGGAAGGTGAATTTTTTAAAAAGTTTTCTCTCTTTTTCTCCTGTAGGTTCTAGGGTGGTGGTTTCTTTTATTTTCTTAGCTTTGTTGAGTCTGTTAACTGTTTTGTCTACTAAATTTGGGTTGAAACCGTTGGATATAGCTACTTTTTTTATGTGTAGGTATTCTTCTTGATAATCTTCTCTGTTTAGTGGAAAGTTGATCATCCGAAAGATTAAACTGTTGAAAATGGCATGTTGGTGTTGTTTTGGGTTGAAACTGTTGTTCTTAATGTAATTATCTGTGTGTGTCGGTTTCCTGTAGATACCAAAAGTGAGTTTGTTGTTCATTTTTTTGATCTTGATGTCCAAAAAGGGGAGCACACCATCCTCTTCTGTTTCCAATGTAAATTTTATAGCTGGATTTTGTATATTCAAAAGTTTAAGACCATCTTGTATGAGTTTTTTAGGTACTATTGCAAAAATGTCGTCAACATAGCGATACCACACTTTGAAATAATTTGGAAAAGCTTTTGTGATATGTGTTTCAAAAGCACTCATGAATAAATCTGCCAAGAAGGGAGACAATGGGTTGCCCATAGCTAGGCCCGTTTTTTGTTTATAGATCTGTCCATTAAAGCTGAAAAAATTTTGATTGATACAAATTTCTGTAAGTTGTGAAAGTTCTTCTATTTCTTCAGGTGTTATTTGTATTGATTCCAGCCATTTTTTGAGAAGTGGAATAAGCTCATTGGTCGGTATACTTGGATATAAAGAAATGACGTCAAAGGAAACTAAAGCATCTGTAGAGTTGATCTTTGTGTCCTTCAGGAGATTTAACAATTCAAACGAGTTTTTGATATTTAAATTTTCAAATTTTGTGAAGGATCTGAAGATTTGAACCAGCCATTTTGATAGTTGGTAAGTGGGTGCATCAATGTTATTAATTATTGGTCTGAGGGTAATTTCAGGTTTATATATTTTGGGTAAACCATATATGTATGGTGTTTTTGGACTGTCTATTTTATTGTTCAATTTATCTCTTTTAGTCATGATTTTACTGTTTTTAATTGCTAATTCCACAGATTTGCATGCTTTCTTTAATGGATTGTTTTCTAGTTTAACAAATTCTTTTCCGTTTAAAAGGTTGCCCATTTTTTTGCGATAGTCTTCTTCGTCCAATATTACTATTTTGTTACCCTTGTCTGCTTTTGTGTAGACTACCGGTTTTTCATTTAAATTTTTCATGCATTCAAAATGCAAATTCAAAAAGATATTCATATAAAAAATTAATCAAAAATTTAAATGAAAAACCGGTACTCTACACAAAAGCAGACAAGGGTAACAAAATAGTAATATTGGACGAAGAAGACTATCGCAAAAAAATGGACAACCTTTTAAACGGAAAAGAATTTGTTAAACTAGAAAACAATCCATTAAAGAAAGCATGCAAATCTGTGGAATTAGCAATTAAAAACAGTAAAATCATGACTAAAAGAGATAAATTGAACAATAAAATAGACAGTCCAAAAACACCATACATATATGGTTTACCCAAAATATATAAACCTGAAATTACCCTCAGACCAATAATTAATAACATTGATGCACCCACTTACCAACTATCAAAATGGCTGGTTCAAATCTTCAGATCCTTCACAAAATTTGAAAATTTAAATATCAAAAACTCGTTTGAATTGTTAAATCTCCTGAAGGACACAAAGATCAACTCTACAGATGCTTTAGTTTCCTTTGACGTCATTTCTTTATATCCAAGTATACCGACCAATGAGCTTATTCCACTTCTCAGAAAATGGCTGGAATCAATACAAATAACACCTGAAGAAATAGAAGAACTTTCACAACTTACAGAAATTTGTATCAATCAAAATTTTTTCAGCTTTAATGGACAGATCTATAAACAAAAAACGGGCCTAGCTATGGGCAACCCATTGTCTCCCTTCTTGGCAGATTTATTCATGAGTGCTTTTGAAACACATATCACAAAAGCTTTTCCAAATTATTTCAAAGTGTGGTATCGCTATGTTGACGACATTTTTGCAATAGTACCTAAAAAACTCATACAAGATGGTCTTAAACTTTTGAATATACAAAATCCAGCTATAAAATTTACATTGGAAACAGAAGAGGATGGTGTGCTCCCCTTTTTGGACATCAAGATCAAAAAAATGAACAACAAACTCACTTTTGGTATCTATAGGAAACCGACACACACAGATAATTACATTAAGAACAACAGTTTCAACCCAAAACAACACCAACATGCCATTTTCAACAGTTTAATCTTTCGGATGATCAACTTTCCACTAAACAGAGAAGATTATCAAGAAGAATACCTACACATAAAAAAAGTAGCTATATCCAACGGTTTCAACCCAAATTTAGTAGACAAAACAGTTAACAGGCTCAACAAAGCTAAGAAAATAAAAGAAACCACCACCCTAGAACCTACAGGAGAAAAAGAGAGAAAACTTTTTAAAAAATTCACCTTCCACCCATCAGCCTATAACAAATTCCAAAAAATCTTCTCAAAACACAACATAACTCTTGCACCTCAAAACAGGTTTAATATCAGAAATTTGTTAAAAGGCCCTCCCAAAAATTCAATCACTACCAAAGAAAAACCAGGAATCTATGAGATCAAATGTGAAACTTGCCCTAAAATTTATATAGGAAAAACAAAAAGAAATATTAACATCAGAACTAAAGAACATATGAGAAACATTAAAAATGGTGAAACAGAAAAATCAGCAGTGGCTTTTCATTTTTTGAATACTAGACATGACATCAATTTGGAAACATCTCTAATAAAATACGTTAATCACCCCATAGACCTTTCCGTATGGGAAAAAATCTTCATTAACAAAAATCGTCATAGAGTCATGAATTTTGAAACTCCACCACCGGACATCTTTGACAAGTACATCACGCCATCTATTGACAATACGGAGAAAGAAGAAACCACTACAACTTGCACTAGTCGAGTATCAACTGAGGATAGGAGCAAGAGCTCTTGAAACATGTCCTGTGAATAAACAGTGTGAGTGAAGCAATGTGTCAATATATTCTCGATTCAATTTTGTACTAGTTTGTGCTTCACTGTCCCTACTCTTCTTTCAAGTTTATACTTTTAGCAAATCTAGTTTCTTGTTTTATTGGTGTGAGAGCTGTGATCTGTTTTAATTTCTTTTGAAGTTTGAATAATTTTAGTTTTTTATCTACAAGTTTTTTTCCATATCCATTTTTAATTGCAGTTTTTAAGATTTGATGGTATTCGTTTTGATATTCCTGTTGGCTGAGAGGTAGATTCACTAATCTGTGTGTCAGACTGTTGATGGTTGCATGTTTGTGTGGAATTGGGTTGAAACTATTTGCTTTGATGTAATTATCTGTGTGTGTTGCTTTTCTATGAATGCCAAATTCTAGTTTTTCATTGCCTTTTTTGATTTTAAGGTCTAAAAAAGGTAGAGTACAGTCCTCTTCAGTTTCCACTGTGAATTGTATGCTGGGCTCTTGCAGGTTGAGCAGTTTCAAAGCATCATCTATTAGTTTGTAGGGCACTATTGCAAAGATGTCATCTACGTATCTGTACCATGTTTTAAACATATGAGGGAAGGCTTTAGTAATATGTGTTTCGAAAAAGCTCATGTATAGATTGGCCAAAAATGGTGATAGCGGGCTTCCCATAGATAGTCCTGAAATTTGTTTATAACATTTTCCATCGAAGACAAAACAATTTTGATGTATACATAATTCAGTCATTGCCACATATTCCTCTATTGCATTGGCATCTAAAATTTAATAATTTTAATAATTTTAATTTTAATAATTTAATAATTTTTCGCTTCACTGTGGTGTTCCAATACAGTTAAATCTCGATATATGACATTAAATTCTCCAACTGACTCGTGTTTCTCCCGGTAAACCACTAGGAGTTCTCATAAACACATGAGACAACCACCTTAATGGCGACTTACTATGCTGTAAGTACTTTGAGGCCCGGGCTTTATAGTTCGGACCACTATTAGGTATAATTAATGGAAATTAATTAATTTCCACTAGCCATATTTGTTGATCTGAAGTGAGCTTGGAGATGTAATCTTAGCAAAAAGTTACAAAATATAGGAACTAATATTATATGCTTCGCTGTATATCAGAATTTGTCTCAGAAAGATTGTGTAACTTCTTAAGGTTTATTACATAGAAAGTGAAGCTAGTTACAGTGAAGCAATAAGTATTATACAAATATAAATATTTGGAACAAAAACCTTCACTTATCTTAAGAAAATTATGTAAATTTTTCCTATTAGTTGAATTAGTTGAAATTGATTTCATGAAACCTTGTGCGCGTCCTCAGTCAATACTTCATCATCAAGGAAGTTACTATATTGCTATGTTTTTTCAGTATTACCAGAATCCGAAAACGAAACAAATTGAAAATAGAATCAACTGCTGGTATTTCAGAATTCACTACGCGATCTTTATTTTTTAAAATAAATATCTTTTCCCAAACCATTAAATCTATTGAAACATTTAATTATTTTAATAATTTAACTTCAGAATTTATTTCATGGTTAAATGACCAAAAATTATCTGCTACGGCCGATTTATCATTTTGTATACACTTAATGTTACGAAAATGTTCTTTCACTATGGTTTCCAAACTACAATCCGTCTTAACAATGTAAATCTGATCACAATCTAATAAATATACCCCTGAATAAAGAGGAATATAAACATATTAATACTGTAACTCAATCCACTCAACCGATGCATAAAAGATGTACAGTAGAAATTCACAGTAGAAACTGAAGAGGACTGTACTCTACCTTTTTTAGACCTTAAAATCAAAAAAGGCAATGAAAAACTAGAATTTGGCATTCATAGAAAAGCAACACACACAGATAATTACATCAAAGCAAATAGTTTCAACCCAATTCCACACAAACATGCAACCATCAACAGTCTGACACACAGATTAGTAAATCTACCTCTCAGCCAGCAAGAATATCAAAACGAATACCATCAAATCTTAAAAACTGCAATTAAAAATGGATATGGAAAAAACCTTGTAGATAAAAAACTAAAATTATTCAAACTTCAAAAGAAATTAAAACAGATCACAGCTCTCACACCAATAAAACAAGAAACTAGATTTGCTAAATTTACTTACCACCCCTGGGCCACAAAAAAGTTCCAAAAAATATTCAAGAAATACAATATAACATTGGCACCAAAAAACAATTACAACATTAAAAACCTACTTCACAGTAATAATACTGATAAGATAAAACCAGAGGAAAAGTCAGGCATTTACAAAATTAAGTGTAAAGACTGTGAAAAAATTTACATAGGAAGGACAAAAAGGAACATAGGCACTAGAAAGAAAGAACACTTCAGGCACTTAAGATACAAAAATATTGATAAGTCTGCAATAGCAGCTCATTTCTGGTCTGAAAATCATGAAATTGAAGATAGCACAGAATTACTAAAATACGTACAAAAACATAGTGAACTCGTCATATGGGAGAGGATATACATAGAAAAACATAAAAACCAACTAATGAACTTTGAAATCCCGCTAGAAGAGAATCCCACATTTCAGTTCATCACTAAATCAACAGATGGCAGCAACAACCCCAGAATTACCCACACCGCTGGATCTAGCGTCAGTCGCACAAGAGCCGTAGATGCAAGCGAAGATTTGCGAAACATGTCCTCAAAATAGGTACGAAAGTGAAGCAGATGTGTTAAAAAATGCGACTCATCTAAAATTTAATAATATTAATACTGCTTTAATTAATGGTTTTAACAAAGACGATTATAGTTTTAAAAAAATTTTGACCTTCCTTGGGTTAGTAAACATTTTCAAAAGGTTTTTAAACAGTTTGGTTCCTCAAAATAAATACATAATAAAAATTTACTACATTTCTCTAAAAAAGATGAAATTCCTAATAATAAAAAATCTGGCATTTATCACTTTAATTGTTTAGATTGTGATAAAGTTTATATTGGTAAGACGAAACAGAATTTGGAAACCAGAACGAAAGAACATTTTTGTAACATTAAGTATAAAGAAACTGATAAATCGGCCATAGGAGATCATGTTTGGTCATTTAACTATGAAATAAATCTTGAAGTTAAATTATTAAAACAAATGTTCCGATAGATTTAAGGGTTTGGGAAAAGATATTTATTCAAGAAAATAAACATTGCATAGTGAATACACAGAAAATGAAGCTAGCTTCAGTGGAGTAATAAATATTACACAAATAAAAATATTTGTTAATTAATGTCCACTTATCTTAAGATGTTGATGTTAATACTTCTTTTTAAAATTGATTTCATGAACATTTGCTCACATCGTCAGTTAACACACATCGTCGTAAAGGGTACTATGTTTTTTACTTTGGTAATACGAAAAAACATAGTATCCTTGACGACGAAGTGTGTTAACTGATGATGTGAGCAAATGTTCATGAAATCGATTTTAAAAAGAAAGAAGTATTAACATCAACTTCTTAAAATAAGTGGATATTAATTAACAAATATTTTTATTTGTGTAAATGCAAAGGAAATTTTGAAATAGCCGCAGTTGATTCTGTTCTTAAGTTCGTTTCGTTTTCAGATTTTGGTAATACTGAAAAAACATAACATAGTAACCTCCTTGACGACGAAGTGTTAACTGATGCGAGCAAAGGTTTGTGAAATCGATTTCAACTAATTCAACTAATAAGAAAAATTGACATTATTTTCTTAAGATAAGTGAAGCTTTTTGTTACAAATAGTTATATTTGTATAATTCTTAAGGTTAGGTTTACCTCAGCGTGCAGTACTTAGCACCACTCTATTCAAGATCTGTGTCAAGTGATCTGCCCAAACAACTCCAACAGACATCAACACTGTATTGTGTGCAGGCACTTAAGTCATTTAGAAACCACTGACATCAGACAGAGTTAAAACAAAAGTTCATAGTCTTCTGAATAAACTTAAACAATCTGTTCTAAAACTCTCACAAATGTTAACAAAGTGAAAAGAAACTTCCAGCTCCTTTCCTAAAAGTAATATATAAACCAAAGTTACCTTAAGATATTGTAACACCTTCTTAACCGTAACAGCAAATGCTCAATAGTGTGACTTTGTGGGTTCGTGAAATGAAAAGTCTAATTGCACCACTCAAAAATGATCTTTATTTCCACCGACTTACAGCTAAACACTTGCCAATTACACAGAATTACGTAATGCACACAATTACGATTCACCAGTTCGTCCGTTACAATTTCACTTGCACTCGTAATTACGGACAATACTCTGATGCACATACACAGTCTTCTCGTCGCACACTAGCACTGCACTCTTACACCAAGAACTGACTCAATTCACTCACTGCAGCGCTTTTTATAGGAATATCACCGTCTTCTAGAAGTCTCTGGATTAGAGGAAACAACCCGCAAGTTCGAGAACCTAAGGGGAGGACAAAGAGACGGCTCAGTGGCCCGCAATCCCCCTCAGTTAGTGACAGAGGCTAATGGGAGGCGTGGCTCAGCTGCCTTTGGTTTCCTCCCAGCTTTTGCCGGTCGCGCCTTCCGCTAATTGGGTGACACTGCTCCCTCCTCAAAGCTGGTCATCCCGAACAGCACCATCGTAGCGGGCTAGACGATCCAGGTGTACCAACAACATCTTTCCTCGGGGAACCTTCTGGATGCGGTAGACCACGTCGTTAATCCTCTTCACCACCCGATACGGTCCTTGCCATGGCTGCTGGAGCTTCGGGCAGCGTCCCTTGGTCCGGGTAGGACGGTACAACCAGACCAGGTCACCTTGCTGGAACCCTTGGCTGTTGGCTTGCCCGTCATATTTGGTCTTCATGCAGTCGCTCGCCTTCTGGATGTTCTGGCGAGCCATCTTGTGCATGTCGTGGAGATGGTCCACCAAGTTCTCCACATACTCAGTCGCTGGCTGTTTCGCTTCCGGGGGGCTTCCAAAAGCCAGGTCACAAGGGAGGCGTAACTCTCGGCCGAACATTAAACTGGCTGGCGTCATCCCAGTTGTGTTGTGTGTAGACGAGCGGTAGGCCAGCAAGAACAGTGGCACCTTGACATCCCAGTCTCGCTGATGGCTGGCCACAACCTTCCTCAGGTGTTCTTCTAGGGTCTTGATGTATCATTCGACCATGCCATCCGACTGGGGATGTAGAGGGGTCGTGCGGGTCTTGTTCACCCCCAGCCTTCGTAGCGCCTCCTTCATTAGGTTGGACTCAAAGTTGGTAACCTGGTCACTGTGTAGCTCTAACGGCATCCCAAATCGACAGAACACTTGCTCCACGAGGCAGTCTGTGATTGTCTTTGCCTCTTGGTTTGGGATGGCATACACCTCCGGCCACTTGGTGAAGTAGTCCAACGACCACCATTCGGTACTTGTTGCCTCGGTTGGAAACTGGGAACGGTCCAGCAATGTCAACGACGATCCGTTCGAATGGCGCTCCGACGTTGTACTGCTGCATGCGACCCCGGCTCCTAGTCTGGGGGCCACGACTCGCCGCGCACACGTGACACTGACGGCACTATCTCTCAGCATCTGCTCGGAGTCTCAGCCAGTAGTAGCGCTGCCGTAGTTTGTCAATCGTTCGGTTCGCTCCCAGGTGTCCTCCCGAAGTACCGGCGTGCACTTCCTCCAAGACTTCCGGGACCTTACTCCGGGGAAGTACCAACTGTTCTCTCTGCGTCTTCCCATCGGGTGACTCCCATACCCGGAACAGCACGCCCGCTCTGGTCTTCAACGAGTCCCATTGGGCCCAGTACGACTTGTAGGTGGCGCTCCTCGTTGCGATGTCCACCCAGGTTGGTCTCGTCCCTGCCTCCACTTCCCTCAAGAGTGGCCCCAAGTCTGCGTCCACCAGCTGCTCCCTCCTCAGGCCTGCGCTATCCCAGCCATCCGCAGGCACTGCCGTGACTACTCGGACTGCTGCGGCACGCTCCTTCTCCTCCACTCTTGTGCACTGGCCGCACTCTCCTGGACAGGGTGCTTGGGAAATGGCGTCAGCGTTACCGTGGCTCTTCCTTCTACGATGTTCCGAGGTGAAGTCGTACTCCTGCAGCCTCGGGACCCAACCTGCTGCCTGGCCTTCTGGTCGTGCCGTCACCATCACCTCGCTCCTAGCGGGAACAACCACGTCTTCGTTCAGGACGACCCTGCAGATTCCAAGGCGCTCTTCGGGCTGACGGAGTATAACCTCTTCTCCGTTGAGCCGCAGGACCTTCCTGCCGACGTCGACAGTCGCCTCGTGGCTCCTGAGGGCATCCAATCCCAGAATCATCTCCTCAGCCACCTTCGCGACGAACACCCACAGACGCACGGCACTCCGCCCCAAGGTCATCTCCAGCAGGGTCTCCTTCTCCACATGCAAGGTGTCGCCCGATGCCGTGACAAGCTCGTATGGTCGGCTTGGCTTCCTCGTCGGCAAACCCTTCGCCAAGTCAGGTCTGATGATGGTCACGGCTGCCCCAGTGTCCACCAGCACGCGGCACGGCTTCCCTCTCACCCAACCGTCTGCGATGAGGCTGTCAGCCATACGCCGGCTGACGGCGCGCAGTGTCACTCGAGGGGATGGTGGTAATGGCGCCGACGTGCCCCTCTCCACGCCGGGCCTTACTCGTCCTTCCAGCTGCTCTTCCTGGTGTGGGCAGCCTCTCTGCAAGTGTCCGGGCTGTCCACACCCCCAACACAGGCCACTAGGTGTTCGCCGGCGTCCCTCGGCTGGTCTTCTGTCTCCGGCGTAGCGGATACTCCTCGTTCTCGACGTCGGGATAGATGTTACTTTGGCCGCCTCCTACCTCAATGCCGCTGTCAGCGCCTCGTGGATGGTTTTATATTCGCCGAGCATTAGGCGCTGACGAATATCCGTGTCCCGTACCCCGTCGACAAAATTGTAGGCGGCTTCCCGGGATACGAACTCCAGTGGCAGGTCAACCAAGGCCTTGCTAGCCAGCTGCTCAATCGCTAAGGCGAACTCCAGAAGCGTCTCCCCCGGCTGCTGTGACCTTGCCTTCAGCTGGTTGCGGTATGCTGCGGCTAAGCGGTGGTTCCCAAAGCGATTCTCCAGGGCCTCCCAGATGTCCTTGGGCGCCGCCGTTGTCTGCACCGCGTTTAGGACTTCCGCGGCCCGTCCCTGGAGGCTGGCTATTAACTGTGTGGCCTCCTCTTCCGGTGACCATCTGCTGTGCTTGGCCACTGTGTCGAACTGGCGGCGGAAGACCTCAAATGTTGACGCGCCGTCATATTTCGGAGGTTTGACGCGCGCCAATGTTTTGTCGCGTCCCGGTTCGTCGGCCTTAAATTCCTTCAGTCTCCTGCCGACGACGTCCTCCACGTTCAGGGACTTGACGCTGCTGTCGGCCTTTCCCTCCAGGTTGTTTACGCGGTTCGCGAGGTCTTCGACGTCTTCAACCATGGCGTTCAGGGACTTGGCGTTATTGTCGGCCTTTTCCTCCAGGTCATTGAAGCTGTTCGCCAGGTCCTCGACGCGCTCGTCCACTTAACCCATCCGCTTGCCCAGCTCCGTCACGTTATCCCTCACGCCGGCCAACTGTTCTTCAAACTTTGCGGCGAGAGCCTCGTTCGCCGCCTTCATTTCCGTGGCCAAACTGCCGTTCGCTGCTCTCATTTCTGTGGTTAACTCGGCCTTCAGTTCTTCCATCTTCTCGGTGATGTTGTCGTTAGCCGTCTTCATTTGTTTCAACTATGGGCCAGGTTGTTATTTGCCGCTTCTGTTTTTGTTGTTAATTGGGCCTTCATTTCTTCCATCTTCTCCGTGATGTTGCAGTTGGCCGTCTTCATTTCTGTCAGTTCCGCCTTCATTTCCATCATCTTCTCCAAAATCTTTTCCAATGCCGCGTCCATGGTTGTAATGTTCGGTGATGTTGTTGTCCCGGTTCCTGACACCAATGTGAGTTTGTGGGTTCGTGAAATGAAAAGTCCAATTGCACCACTCAAAAATGTTCTTTATTTCCACCGACTTATAGTTAAACACTTGCCAATTACACAGAATTACATAATGCACACAATTACGATTCACCAGTTCGTCCGTTACAATTTCACTTGCACTCGTAATTACGGACAATACTCCGATGCACGTACACAGTCTTCTCGTCGTACACTAGCACTGCACTCTTACACCAAGAATTGACTCAATTCACTCACTGCAGCCCTTTTTATAGGAATATCACCGTCTTCTAGAAGTCTCTGGATTAGAGGAAACAACCCGCAAGTTCGAGAACCTAAGGGGAGGGCAAAGAGACGGCTCAGTGGCCCGCAATCCCCCTCAGTTAGTGACAGAGACTAATGGGAGGCGTGGCTCGGCTGCCTTTGGTTTCCTCCCAGCTGTTGCCGGTCGTGCCTTCCGCTAATTGGGTGACAATACCTTGGGATATTAAGTTAATTGGTGGAAATTAATTCTTCCTTCATACTAGCCCTATATAGGCTAAGGTTTTGGATTGATAGTCAACTTGAAAAATTCAATGCCATGGCCGGGATTTGAACCTTGGATCTCCTGGTTTGCATCCAGTAACTGTTACCCATTGAGCTACTATGGTCAATGGTCAACATGCCATCCTGACATTAAATTCTCCAATTGACTCATATATGAATTTTCCCGATAGACCACTAGGGGCTCTCGTATTCGAGATACACCATTTGTGGCGACTTACTGTCATTTGTATTTGAGTCCGAGGCTGCATCATTTAACTCTTATTATTTTATTTAATTGATGGAAATTATTAATTTCTTCATACTAGCTGTAAATAGGCTAAGGTAAAGATAGAGTCAACATGAATAATTCAATGCCACGGCTGGGATTTGAACCACAGATCTCCTGGTTTCCTTCCAGTCATTCTAACCCATTGAGTTACTAGGGCCAACTTGCCATCATGATATTAAATTTTCCATTTGACTCCTATATTTTCGCGGTAAGCCACTAGGGGCTCTTGTAATCAAGGTACATTGTTTGTGGCAACTTACTATTGTAAGTACTTACATCCCAGGCTTCATTGTTAAACTCTTATTATTAAGTTAATTGGTGTAAATTAATCATTTCTTTACACTAGCCCTATATAGGCCAACGTTTTGGATTGATAGAGTAAGAGCGACATGGTTCAAATCCTGGTCATGGTACTGATTTTTTCAAGTTGACTCTATCAACCTTGGGATATTGTGTGACTAAAAATTAACCTGGAATAAACATTTTGAACAAAATCAAAGATAAAGAAACAAACTGGTTTAAGATATTAAAAAGACCTGCAGGAATTGATAGGATTGTTCAAGGTTTATGTTAAATAAAGCATATAATATATACTGAAGTCCAGTTCTTAATTACTGTAGAGAACTACTTGTATCATTAACTTAAGGTTCCAGGACATTTGGGGACATACAAGAGTTTAGTCTTAGTTTAATTACTGGAATTATTAATACTAATCCTTTAATTACCTTATAACCTTTTACATGTAATATACATGCAATGACACATTTAGAAATGAAGGCCTTTTGAACATATGAAAAGTTGTTGAAACTTCCAGAGAATAAAAAATTGGGTAAAACACCATAGAGATACCTTCAGTGTGAAAATGTATTGTGCTTCATGCAAAAAGTTAAACTAAGAAATAAACTAGATTACCCATTTGAAATAGAACCTCTCATGACTCTTAAAAGCCCAATAAATATCATTTTATTACATAAAACATTGATTTAATGATAGATTTTAAAAATAATGAAAATTCAACATAGAAGCTAAAGCATATGCCCTTGAAACCACAAATATATCCAGATAATGAATGGACTCACATCTCTACAGATGACCCTCTATAGGACTAAGATGATAGAACAGAAGCATGAGCTCCAAATAAATTCTTTTCCTTCTATAAGCATGTTGGTAGTTATTTCACAAGCTTGGATAGAGAAATTCACCGAATTTATTTTTCCATACAAAATCCATTTGCCTGGACAAATGCTTTCGAACGTAGTGTTCTCATCCGATTTCAAAGCTGCTTTGAAATTATTTATTTCAACTGACTACCCTAAAAGGGCTGTAGAATTTCTGGCAATGAGCAAGCAGATATGTTGGCCAAGAAACATTACAAAATAGCACAAAAAATGAAAGAACTTCATCATTAAACCCTTATTATTTAAAATAGTTCTTATTATTTAAATTAATTGATGGAAATTAATCGTTTCTTCACACTAGTCATGAATAGGCTAAGTTTTTAGATAGAGGTATTTACAATAGTAAGACGTCAGAAACAGTGTATCTCAGATAAGAGAGCCCCAAGTGAAATTAGTTAATTGGAGAATTTAATGTCATGATGGCATGTTGGCCATGGTAGCTCAATGGGCAAGAGCAAATGGATGAAAACCAGGAGATACGTGGTTCAAATCCCAGCCATGCATTGAATTTTTCAGTTTGACTCTATCCGAAACCTTAGCCTATGCATGGCTACTGTGAAGGAAAAACCAATTTCCATTAATTAACTTAACCCGTAACCAGTATGGTGCAGTATTTGTAGCACATACGGTATGGTGGGGTCAGGAGAACCCCATTTCATTTTTGAAAATTATGGAGGATGAGGGAGGATGATAAATCGTAATAAACTAAACATAAATGTAATATTCAGTTATATTTAGAGATTAATTAGACATAAACTACATTGTAAGCCTCTGCATGCATATCTAAGGGTTCTTTTTTACCATATATGTCATATGCATTAGTCGAATGATATTGGTTTTAAGAATCAGCTATTTCGAATCAAATTACATTATTTACTCTGGAAACAAGGTTTAAAGTATGAAATTAAGGATGAATAGGATCTAATAAAAGTATTTAAAATTAAATGGCTATAGCAATTGGAAAAAATCACAGTAGGTGTTTATAAGCAATCCTCACAAATACCTTTTGCGCATTCGCTACGCATTGGTGAACTGCAAGTTGCACTATCTTTTGTTCTAGCACACTTTGTACATCTAACCCGTTTTGTTATGACTCCTAATTGCTTGGGGATTTCGCATTTGAGCATCCTGGCAATGTAATTTCTTATCCCTCGAGGGAGATGTGGAATACTCATCCTTCTCTATTGAAGTGGTTCAACTAGCTTCCATGACAGACTTGATGAACTCAAAGAGTCCTTTTTTATGGTTTTTCCATTAATAATGAATGTATTACACATGCATTCGGCATGGAAATGTTCAGCATTGTGTAGAAAATAGCAAGCGGCCACCTTCTACAGCATCTATTGCTCACAAAAGCAGTGCATTTTTCATCAAGCTCATCTATTCCTCCTTTTGTGGCATTGTAGTACTCAATTATCACTTCTTCTTCATCATCCTCATTTTGTAATTCTTCTTCTAGTTCTGAATCACTGTCATGAACACTTTCACAGGCTGGGTCATGTTGTGAATCATCAAAATCACTAAAGTCATTCTCTAACTCATTTGAAATGAATAACATCCATTCCTCAAACTGTGGGTTATCAGCTTTCATTTGCTTTTGTGAAGTTGACGCCATCTTTGTGTAACAACATACCATGCAATATAATGCATTTTGTTTGTGCAAGCTGCTGACATTTCCTCCTGAAACATACTGCAATACGATAGGATATACTTACGTTATCAGTATGGTGGGGTCACCTTGCTCCCGCTAAGGAGAAATATAACTGCTAATCATGTGCACGCATGTCAACGCTCAACAACTCATAGCATATTACCTGAAAGGTACTGAGAGCCGCAGCACCACACTGTGGAGGAAATAGGTTTCACATGGTAAAAGTTTTAACCAGGGTCCTCCTAACCCTGCCATACCAGTTACAGGTTAAACTATGAATGACTTCTAGATTATTATATACAAATATAACAATTTGTAGCTTAAAACTTCACTTACAAGAAATGATGATACTTTTCTTATAAATTATTATAAGTAAAGTTTTAAGTTACAAATTGTTATATTTGTATATATTTGTTTGCTTCACTGTTAATAGCTTCATATTTTACGTATTCTAGATTATTATACAGTACACAAGCTGTCTCCCTTTAGCATAGATACAGAAGCACCAAACATCAGAATATTCATATTACTGTCTTACCTGGGCGACTTTACTGGAGTGAAGGACCCATCCTGCAAAAGATAGCACTAGTTAATTGTCTTGCATCATACACAGTACTTGGTTTTATATAACTAGTATATGGTATTAGGAGCTATCCAGAAACAAAGATAAAAAGCAGCAAGCATTGAGAAATGAATAAATAAATGTTACTCATTTGCATTATGTATTTTAGATTTTCTATTAAGTAACAACAACATATTTTAGCTACAAGAATTTTCCACAAAACTTACATTAATGTTGTCATAAGCAGTTGAAATTTCTGTTTCGAGCCAACAAGTTTCTTCTTTAACTTCTGTTTTGTTATGTGTTTCATTATTACTGTTATCTTTTACTACAGTATCCTCCAGAAAAAGTTCTCTCTCTTTCTCTAAACCAATTTCTGTTCTGAATTCCGTCTTGCAGTTATTGCTGCAACTAAAATGTTCAAAATTAATCTGATCTATGAGAGGACTGCTAGAACATGCTCTCTCCTTTTGTGAAGAACAATCTGGGAAAGGAGAGTCTGATTTAATTTCCGTTTTAATCATCACATCATAGTCATTCTTCAGAAGCACTCTGTCACTGTTAGTCTTCTTCATAAACAGTTCACTCTCATTCTGGGAGGTGACATCTGAGAGCAGATCCTCTTCTTTGACATCCATTGATGCTGCTAAGTCTATGAAAAAAACAACATACAATAAACATGGACTACATGTGACTATACCGTTTGTAGTCCCTATCTTGACTCACGTGTCTTCTAATATTGCACACATTCTATAACTTCTGGTTAAACTATAACAACTCATTAAGGCAGTTATCTATATGTACTATTTAATGTCACACTCTAAAAAATGGTGGACATAACAGAACAGCGTCTTAAGGTTACCCATCTGTAAAAATTGGTAAAAAAGTGCAGAAAATGACCAAAAATCTTTTTGCCTAATCAGAGTAATCTGTGTACTTCAATTTCCTATTATTTTTAATGCCATGCAAACCTTTAAAAATTGTGGCATATGGCCATTTAAGTGGGTCACTCTTTATATCACCTATTTTGATGATTTTCTCATGTTTTTAATTTCGGCGCTTTTCAAAATACAAATTGCTCCACACGATGCAGCTTTCAAACTAGAAGTTTGAAAATTTTTGTGCTTCGATAAAAACAGTTCCAAAGCAAACTGATTACATGATCTTTTTGTCACCGTGTTTGTGCAATTAACTAACACAGCACATATCTACAAATATAACAATTTGTAGCTTAAAACTTCACTTATCTTATAAGAAAAGATGATATTTTTCATATAAATTGTCCGGGATTGTGATTTCATTTAAAACTTTTAGATATATACATTGGAGACAAAACTGACATACAAAAACTACCAAGAAAATCTGCAGTGGCCTTATTTAGAATGGAAACTGGCCATGATTGTCTCGCTGAACACCTTTATAAAATACACTGCATACCTACACGCAAATGTCCTATCTGTAAAGAGGATGTCATCATGAACAAACACCATTTGGACAAATGTAATGGTCTCAAAAGTGGGAACCTACAGGCTTTATATTGGGAAGCTAGGGGGAAAATGATACAAATCAACTAATCCCCAGTACCATTAGTCAACAACAACAACTTTTAGATATCCTTAGCCGGAAACAACGAAGCTGTCACCATCGTTACGAACACTAGATGTTAATATGTTCTTGTTAGTACTACCAAAATCTGAAAATAAAACAAATTTTAAAACAGAATCGATTGCCAGTATTTCAAAATTCACAATGTAATGTTTGTTTTTTAAAATAAATATCTTTTCCTAAACCATTAAATCTATCGGACCATTTAATTGTTTTAATAATTTAACTTCTGAATTTATTTCATGGTTAAATGACCAAAATTGATCTGCTATGGCCAATTTATCAGTCTTTTTATTCTTAATGTTACGAAAATCTTCTTTCGTTCTGGTTTCTAAATTACGTTTTGCCTTTTCAATATAAACTTTATCACAATCGAAAAAAACTGATAAATACCAGATTTTTTTTATTAATAGGAATAAATTTGCTCTTTTCAATAGTTTGATTTATAGATTAATAAATATACCCCTGAATAAAGATGAATTTAATAAAGAATATAAACATATTATTAATATTGCTTTAATTAATGGTTTAATAAAGACTTAATACACAAAAAAAATTGAAAAATTTAAATATCAAAAAACTGTTAATGAATATTATACAAATATAACAATGTAACAAAAACTTCACTTAACTTAAGAAAATGATATCAATTCTTTTTTCTAATTTAAATTGATTTCATGAACTCTTGTCCGCATTTTCAGTCAAAGAAATCCACAGGAGAAAACAGATTCGTCGTTAAGGAAGTAACTATGTTGTTATGTTTTTTTCAGTATAATATTCATTGCTTCACTATAGCTAGCTTCATTTTCTATGTAAACTGTTAATTATATTTTTACGCTTAGAAAAATAAAAGACATTATAATTTTAAAAAATTTACTTACCACCCTTGGGTTAAACATTCTCAATTTTTTTTAAAGAGTTGGGTATAACTTAAGTTCCTCAAAATAAATATAGTATTAAAAATTTTATTGAATTTCTCTAAAAAAGATAAAATTCCATCATGTGTAACATTTTAGTGAAAAGACAATAAAGCTCTATAAATATATATATGTGTATATGTGTTTGGAGGAATTTAGTAACAGTGATGTCAAAATTAATCTCAGAAACTATTTGTTTATTGCCAGTTGGAAAGAGTTTGAAAATGGAGGCGAATGTCTTTGAAACTAGTCTCTCATAAATATAAACAAGTAAGTGACGAGTATTAATAAACCAACTACAAATAGTTTCTGAGACTCTATAAATATATTAATATCACAAGAACTATATTGGACAAAGCTCTGAAAATTGATCTCTGAGCCATTGTTAATAGTATAATAATTGTGTTAAAGTTTCAAGTCAATCCAAGCAAAATTGTAAATTTTAAAATTTTCACAGAAGGGTATCCTTAATAGTGATCTCGAATTGGTTGCATTGCGATGTAAGGACTGTAATAAACATCATTATTAAGTTAATTGGGAGTCGATTAATAACACAAAACAACACTCACTTTTAAATTTTCCCGGAACCGGTTCCGGGAAAATTTAAAAGTGAGTGTTGTTTTGTGTTATTAATCGACTCCCAATTAACTTAATTTATACAACAACACTGTTTTCAACACTTCCATGAAAGGATTTAACATCATTATTGTTTGGCATGTATGTGTGTGTGTATTTTTATCTATAATTACTCAAAACTAAAATATAAAGATTTGACATTACATGATAAAACAATTACTTTGAATAAGCGAAGTTGTTAAATTTGAAAGAGAGCAATCGGTACACTTCCTGCTGGCCTTGCAGAACATGAGTCGTCACATTATGTTTGTTTATGAATGGTTAGTAAACTGTATCTACGCTAGAGTTCAAAGCAGTATAATTAATTTGTTCTTCCATTTAAAAAATGCGGAAGTTGTATTAGCTGGATCAACTTGCAATTAAACTGAGACACAAGGTAATCTACCTTCACCATTTGTACTGTCAGTACAATCCAATTGAGTTAATGTGGGCTCCAATTAAATTGCAAATAGAAATAAAACTTTTAAACTCACTGACGCTGAACGACTTGTTCACTAAGAAACTCACAAGGTAACACAAGACTAGGAAAACTGTGTGAGACATCAGATAAACTACAAAATGATGACTTTTGGAGAGAAACAGCGCTTAATGAGATTTGTAGCCTATCATAAATTTGCAATATTCGGATAATGAAGACAATGACAGTGACAAATTCTCTTTTGACATAAGTGACATTCATAACTGTACGGATGCACCTCTGGCAGTTCTGTTAATTATAAAAATAGGTAATACTGAAACTATAACTAAAATTACAGCATTTAAAATATGTGCATTATATGTGAATTTCCATGTTCCAAGTGTCATTTTAAAAACTGCATTATTATAAAACTCATTTTGGCTTCCATTCCGTTTAGTGTCATGATCTAGGATAATGTGTGAGACAGAGCGGAATATGAATAACTAAATATGAATGGGACAAACGAGGTGGCAATTCTGAGCATGCTAATACATCTGATTGGCAGCAGTCCATAGTTCTTCCCATTTGAAACACACAATACATAAGTTCAAAAGAAGTACTTAAAGAAAATAGGTTCTTTTGTGAAGAGTGTAACACAAAAATAAAAATTTGGTTAAACTCTAAGTTCATCATCCTGCAAAAATGTGACCTAAACATCATCAAGAAAATCCCTTATAAACTGTCATTGAATGCCCAAAGACTTGACATTAAACACAAATTAAAGGGTTGCAAATGTACTGACAAACAAAGATTATATCATATCCATCTTTTAAGTGAGGAAGCTGACCTAATATAATTTTGAGTCAAACTAGTACTCAATGCTCCATTTATTGCTAGTATTTACCTAGAACGCATTTCCTTACGATCTTCCGAACATCATCAGCTGTTGTTGATTAATGGATGTTGGTTTGGTGAACTCCTTGGAGGTCATAGGGGCATCTCTGTTGGTATCTTGATGAACTTGAAGTTTGGGTTCTTTTCAAAGGTAGTATTGAAATTGAAAAATTTTCTTTCATATTTCTTTATGAACATTTTTTCCCATGTGGTTAATGCAGTTCGACTCTAAACACTTATTAATAAGTGGATTTCTCGTTCTATATCGTGATTATCCTTCCAAAAGGGGTACACAACCGCCGATTTATCTATTTCTTTGTTTCTAATGTTGCTAAAATGCCCTTTGAGCCTAATGTTCAAATTCCTTTTAGTTTTTCCAATGTAATAGTTGTCACAGCCTTTGCAGTTTATCCTGTACACACCTGATTTTTGGTCTGTAGATGAAACCAGGAGATCTGTGGTTCAAATCCTGGCCATGGCATTCAATTTTTCAGGTTGTCTCTATCTATCTAAAACCTTAGCCTATAGACAGCTAGTTTCTGTCAATTAACTTAGATAATGAATGAAAATTGTTGAATTTCAATATTACCACTGAAGAGAACCCAAACTTCAGTTCATCAAGATACCGACAGAGATGCTCCTGTCACGTCGAAGGAGTTCAAACCCACATCCATTAGTCGACAACAGCTGATGATGTTAGGAAGATCCTAGCAAAATGCATTCTACATAAATACTAGCAATAAATGGAGCAGTAAGTACTAGTTCAACTCAAAATTATATATTAATTTTGTGCTTCATTGTATCATAGCCCTTACACATTGGAAGCTGAACTAAGTTAACCATCAGTTAGCTACGTTGATAATACCGCCTAGTAAGATGTATGACACTTTCTCTTTATGGAGATAAAGAGAAGATATTCACGTCAGCATGCAGTTTAAAATTGACTTCTGGGTTCCAAATTGGTGTACTTAGAGAAAACCAGAACGAAACACATAATTATCTAATGAGGATTGTCAAACTTGCCGGAAGCAGCAGCAGTTCGTTCCAGGGCGAGATCAACCATGTGTTTTGTTTTTCATTTTTGTTATTTACATACATGAATATTACAGTCAATGTCCACTGCCAGAGAAATGCCATTAGTCCTGTCTACCTGGATGGCAAACTAAAATTCATAATAATTCAAAATGGAGTCAACATGACACTCCACACTGCCTCAGCTCTCCTAAGATCTGGCATTTGGTTGATCTAATCCAGTGGTGTCATTGAGGTGAAGGAGGGTGTTTACCTTTTCCCCTTCTAGTTAACCTTCGTGGGTGACGTAATAGATATTGGAGCGAGGAAGATTCAGTAGCAGGTGGTTAAACTTTTCATATTTCATGGACAAAAATATAATTAGGAAAAAATAATCTCCTATATTGGAAAACTTAATAAATAAAAAACCAGGAAAACATTTGAAACAAATTAAGATAATTAAATCTTTAAGAAAAAAGGATGCAATCTTCTCAAGGGCTGATAAAGGGAGCAAAATAGTAATCTTAGATACAGCTACATACAAGGAAAAAATGTTAGAGTTACTACAACAAAAAGAATTCCAAGAAATAGATTCTAATCCACTCAACCGATGCATAAAAGATGTACAAAGAACCATCATTAATAGTAAAATTTTGACAACTGCAGAACAAAAAACTATCAAACCGGACAACCCTACCCTTGCAAGACTATATGGTTTACCTAAAATACACAAATCCAACATACCCATGAGACCCATTGTAAATAATATAAACACTCCTACTTACCTTCTGGCAAAATGGCTGTCCAAACAATTTCAGTCCTTTCCACAATTCCATACTCTGAGCATAAAAAACTCTTTAGACCTGGTAGAAAAAATTCAAAATCTTAAACTAAAACCTCATGACACTTTAGTATCCTTTGATGTCCGCTCCCTCTTCCCTAGCATTCCATTAGACAAACTTTTGATTCAACTGAAAAAATGGCTAAACTCTATAAACCTAGATGCCAATGCAATAGAAGAATATTTGGCAATGACTGAAATATGTATACATCAAAATTATTTTGTCTTCGATGGAAAATATTATAAACAAATTTCAGGACTAGCTATGGGAAGCCCGCTATCACCACTTTTGGCCAATCTATACATGAGCTTTTTCGAAACACATATAACTAAAGCCTTCCCTCATATTTTTAAAACATGGTACAGATACGTAGACGACATCTTTGCAATAGTGCCCTACAAACAAATAGATGATGCTTTGAAACTACTCAACTTGCAAGAACCCAGCATACAATTCACAGTGGAAACTGAAGAGGACTGTACTCTACCTTTTTTGGACCTTAAAATCACAAAAAGCAATGAAAAACTAGAATTTGGTATCCATAGAAAAGCAACACACACAGATAATTACATCAAAGCAAATAGTTTCAACCCAATTCCACACAAACATGCAACCATCAACAGTCTCACACACAGATTAGTAAATCTACCTCTCAGCCAGCAAGAATATCAAAACGAATACCATCAAATCTTAAAAACTGCAATTAAAAATGGATATGGAAAAAACCTTGTAGATAAAAAACTAAAATCATTCAAACTTCAAAAGAGATTAAAACAGATCACAGCTCTCACACCAATAAAACAAGAAATTAGATTTGCTAAATTTACTTACCACCCCTGGGCCACAAAAAAGTTCCAAAAAATATTCAAGAAATACAATATAACATTGGCACCAAAAAACAATTACAACATTAAAAACCTACTTCACAGTAATAATACTGATAAGATAAAACCAGAGGAAAAGTCAGGCATTTACAAGATTAAGTGTAAAGACTGTGAAAAAATGTACATAGGGAGGACAAAAAGAAACATAGGCACTAGAAAGAAAAAACACTTCAGGCACTTAAGATACAAAAATATTGATAAGTCCGCAATAGCAGCTCATTTCTGGTCTGAAAATCATGAAATTGAAGATAGCACAGAATTACGAAAATACGTACAAAAACATAGTGAACTCGTCATATGGGAGAGGATATACATAGAAAAACATAAAAACCAACTAATGAACTTTGAAATCCCGCCAGAAGAGAATCCCACATTTAAGTTCATCACTAAGTCAACAGATGGCAGCAGCAACTCCAGAATTACCCACACCACTGGATCAAGCTTTAGTCGCATAAGAGCAGAAGATGCAAACGATGATTTCCGAAACATGTCCTCAAAATAGGTACGAAAGTGAAGCAGATGTGTAATAAATACGACTCATCTAAAAATTAATAAGTTAAAAGATTAATCAAAAACATCTTCACAAAACTATATAACAACTATCTAGTTTCCTCTGAAAAACTTAATTGGAAAGATCTCCAAAACAAACTAAAGACAATTCCAGAACTACCTCAAAAATCTTCAGTAGCAATGTTCAGATTAATCACGGGCCACGATTGTTTGAATGGACACTTATTCAAGACTGGATTAACAACTTCTCCACAGTGTTGTTTATGTGGTAAAGACAATTTAATGAATATCGATCATCTAACTGTATGTGAAACTCTCCAAAATCAAGAGCTAGTCTCCAAATATTGGGAAGCAAGAAGAAAAATTATTTTATTATCAAATTCTGAGCAACACACACACACACACACACACACACACACACACACACACACACGCACGCACACACACGCGCACACACACACACATTACATTACATTACGAACAGTTTTAACTCCCGTACTACAAAATGAAACAAAGGAATAATCCATGTTGTAGTTGTGGAGAGATATGTATGTCACATACAGCAAATGTTAATTGACTGCAGCAATAATAACAACGCAAATGACAAGTTACCATAATTATTATACAAAGCACCAGTAGAACCCAGTATTACAAATTACAACCATAAATTATTGTAAAAATTAGATATCATATTAAACATGAAAATATAATATAAAATCAAAAATCAGAAAAAAGAAGCTACTTAACGAACAGCTAGTGTTAATTTAAATGAAACATTACACTAAGCATACGCTAAATGAAGATGGACTAAACGTCTATATACAAGAAGAAAGCTTACAAGTATTGATATTTAATATCTGTTAAAATAGAAGACTGTTACCTCTATTACTTTTTGTGCTACGAATTTCTAAATGCAAGTTTAACTTCACTTTTTCATTACATCACAACATTCCCTACTAAAGTCTGATGTGTGACTCCTGAATGTGTAAGAAGTTGCATCAAGAAGGCAGTGAAAATATGAACCTCACACATGAGAATTTATAAAATATCATACGAGAAACAGAAACATTAATAACAAGATATAACTGCATATATTATCCTCTAAGAGTTCCGATACTGGGTCTACCTACTCCTAGGAATATGAAAATAAACCCAATAGTCTAATTACGAGTAGTTCTAAGAGTTCCGAAACTGCGTTTACTGCTAAGAATATGAAACTAAACCCAATAGTCGAAATACAAGGAGTAGTTTTAACAGATCCGATGCTGGGTTTATTGCTAGCAATATGCAGATAAACCCAATAGTCTAAATACGAGGAGTAGTTCTTAATGTTCCGATACTGGGTTTACTGCTAAGAACATGAAACTAAACCCAAAAGTGGAAATAAAAGGAGTAGTTCTAAGAGTTCCGATACTGCGTTTACTGCTAAGAATATGAAACTAAACCCAATAGTCGAAATACAAGGAGTAGTTTTAACAGATCCGATGCTGGGTTTATTGCTAGCAATATGCAGATAAACCCAATAGTCTAAATACGAGGAGTAGTTGTTAATGTTCCGATACTGGGTTTACTGCTAGGAATATGAAAATAAACCCAAAAGTGGAAATACAAGGAGTAGTTCTAAGAGTTCCGATACTGCGTTTACTACTAGGAACATGAAACTAAACCCAATAGTCAAAATACAAGGAGTAGTTTTAAGAGATCCGATGCTGGGTTTATTGCTAGCAATATGCAGATAAACCCAATAGTCTAAATACGAGGAGTAGTTCTTAATGTTCCGATACTGGGTTTATTGTTAGGAATATGAAAATAAACGCAATAATCGAAACACGAGGAGTATGTGTATGTGTAGCGTTTAACGCCCGCTTTTATTGCATACGGCACCGCAGGCGATGACACTGATGATACATGAGATGAAGATGGAGCACCGGTGGAATGAGATGTCGGGGGAAACCGGAGATCCCGGAGAAAACCCGCCCCAGCGCCGTGTTGTCCACCACGAATCTCACTTTGCGGTCGCCTGGGATCGAAACCTGGCCGCCTTGGTGAGAGCCAAGCGGTCTAACCACTGAGCCACGGCGCGGACCCACACGAGGAGTAGCTCAAAGAGTTCCAAAAGTTCCGAAACTGGGTTTACTGCTAGGAATATGATCCTAACCCAAAAGTCGATATACGAGGAGTAGTTCTTAGAGTTCAGATACTGGGTTTACTCGTGCCAGATCAGGAGATGGAGAGAATATGGAAAAATGTATCAAAGAAACGTAACTACTTAAGTTGATCATCAAGCTGTATTGATCTGTGCTTCTTAATTCGACGGATTTCCATTTTTGAGTTCGCTTTCCAAGAGGAGCTGAACTGAAATTCCGCATCACGACTAAGCGTGCTCATTTCGGAGGAAATCGCCAAAGCCTCCTTAATTCTCTGATCCCAGTAACTTTTGTATTTTGACAAGATGATCGTCTCCCGTAAATTGGCTCTCTGGTCTTTATCAAACAATGCTCTGTCAGTCCAGACTTCTCAGGTTGCATTAAACGAATGCTCCGTTCATGTTCGATTATCCTGGTAGCGATGGTCGTTCCCATTTGTCCTATGTACGGTGTCTAACGTTCACAGGTAATGCGGTACACTTCCGGAACTTGAAAGTCCAGTTTGTTTTTCAACGGTCTCAACAGATGCTTAATATTCGGAGGTGGCTTGTGGATGGTCCTGATGTATTTGGCGAGACTTCTGCAGACTCTGCCGGATAGATTGCCGGTAAGCGGGATACACGCTTTAGCGGTAGGCTTATCTTACGCTTGATTATGAATATAACATTGAAGCCAGAGCTAAGAAAGGGAAACGTGTAATAATGTTTTCACCTGGCTTGTTGCCCGGGAACATAGCATTTTCGTCGCCAGGAAAGCTTCAGGTCATAATTTAATTAACCCATCTCTTTAAAAACGTTTGCATTTATTTTTGACAAAATAATAATACTTTTATAACGCTTTGTAGACCACGCCCTTTCTGCAAAACCTGCGGACAGAATTGAACACGCGTCTCATCTCATCTCTTGCTGAATGAGGAAGAAAAATGCTATCTTCAGTCAATATCCTGCCAATGCTCCTGTGATTACTATGGCAAGTCAAAATCTTTCTAGTGGACCAAGTCATATTTCATTTGCGTTAAGTTCATAGCCGTACATAATATTTTACAATCTCTATTTTTTACTTAGTTCTCAAAGTATTTAACATTTATAATAAAATCTCTTGAGAATTTGTAATAACATTAATGTCATTAAAATTATTGCCAAAATTCCATTCACTAAAGCCATAAACAATTTGAATGCAATATGTTAAATGAATTGTTTCAAGCAAACAGTCAATATGTATAATTCCTTGTTCATAAGAGCCCCAAAAGGTGTTCTAGTAATAAAGTAAAATATCTTACTGAATGATACTGCTCTGTGTGTGGGCATAGGTTACAAAGGTATCATCAAAGTGAACAAGTCAATTTGATGGCCAGGACTTGAACCACTGTCTCATTTTATTGCAGTAACCAACCTATATCAGTAACATGATATAAAACATCCCAGTTTACTCACATTAATTCTAATAAACTAGTACTAAAATTCATCCAGAGGTATTGTATCTCAATGACCACTTAGAGTCTTTTAGTCCTCATAGTTAACATTTAGATCAATCACTTTTAATTGTTCATTACACATACATGTATGGTCTAAATCTGATACAACAGTGATTAGAGTGAATAAATTGTTAACCTGTTGCTTTTGTAAGATAGCATATTTTTGCTTATATATCACATTTACAGTTACTTAAGTTGATAATGGTACATTTGAAGCTGTCTAACAGATTAAAAATTGCATACTAATGATTGGAGATATTGCATTGAAACCAGCACACTAGAGAAACCACGTACCTAGGCTTAAAGTAGGACTACTTCCCTCAGGGAACTCTGTTAACACACTCTCCTCATCATTACTCCTTACATTCATGAATTAAACTATTTCCTTCGAATGTGACAAATGAGTAAAACCTTTATAACAAGTTTAGCAATGGTAGGTCTTTTCACCCTATTGCATGAAAATATGTTTTCAAGTTCAACAACCATTTAAAGCTGTTATTACAAGTTTTACATAGGTTCCACCTTTTACTATCATTATTCAAATGATGCTCTTTTAAAGTTGAAAATAATTACAGCTATCATGACAAGTTTATTGCTTCAGCTTCCTACCTTCATGAATCAAAGAATGTGTTTTCAAAGATGACAGCTGGGTAAAGCTCTTATCACAAATTTTACAATGGTGTGGCCTCAAGCCTTCATGTACCAAATAGTGTGTTTTCAAATGTGCCAACTGGGTAAACCTCTTATTACAAATGTTACACTGATATTGCTTCTTACCTTCATGAATCAAATTATGTTTTTTTCAAATCTGACAGCTGGGTAAAGCTCTTATTACAGGTTTTGCACTGATGCTCCTTCTTACCTTCATGAATTAAATAATGTGTTTTCAAATGCGACAACTGGGTAAAGCTCTTATAACAAGTTTTACACTGGTGTGGCTTCTTACCTTCTTGAATCATATAATGTGTTTTCAAATATGACGTATGGGTAAAGCTCTTATTACAAGTGTTGCATTAGTACGGCCTCTTACCTTCATGAATTAAATAATGTGTTTTCAAATAAGACATACGGGTAAAGCTCTTATTACAATTTTTGCATTGGTACGACCTCTTACCTTCATGAATCAAATCATGTGTTTTCAAATATGACAAACGTGTAAAACTCTTGTTACAAGTTTTGCACTGGTGCGATTTCTTACCTTCATGATTCAAATTATGTCTTTTCCAATCTGGGAGATAGTCAAAGTTCTTTCCACAAAGTTTGCACTCATGTAAACGTTTGTGCTTTAGATGCGAACTGTTTTGTTTCCTGTATAAAGGCTGTAGGTACATTTCTCCCTCATCACTAAATATACCAGTATGTTCTGAGTGAACATATTCCTTTAGAGTTTGCAAGTCTGGCATTTTTCTTACACTCAAATTTAAGGTGATCCATTCCATTAAAGAAGGTTGTGTTTCTCTCTGAGACTGTAACAGAAGTCAATGGTGATTTGCCACTAACAGAACCAGAAGCTATATCTGACAGTAATCTGAAATGTTGAAGAATATAATGATAATATGTACATCACATAATTCTATAAAACAGAACAATTGATACATGAAAGTTTTAAAGCTTTCATGGTCGGTTTCAAAGCAACATAGAATATAATCTACAATTGTGGATTGTGGTCTACCGGACTCCTTTCCAGATGTTTCATCTGCAACTGCGGCGGACATCTTCAGTAGCAGCAGCAAGGTTGAAGTATTCCGGTGGCAGTTTCAAAAACAACTGAGCACTGCCACTGAACATGTCTACCATGGTCGCATACGAAACGTCTGGAAACGGGCCCAATAGACATTTTACTGTATGTAGAATTGGTACATGCTTAGAAATAACTGACTGCTGTAGTTAAAAACACTTCAAGTCAAGTGACTATGTTATTAAAACTGCATTATCCTTGTTAATCCAAAGTATCCTGAGACAAATATATTTACATGAAAAGTATGGTAATAACAATGATATTTCAGTCACACATACATCGGGGAAACTATAGTGAAAATCACAAACCTATATAGAAAACATATTTAATATTGTACTACCCATTGAATTAATGGCTTATAAAGAATAAATATTAAATTATAGTTTCGGAAGGAGAGATAAACTTGACGGCCTATGCATTACATTTCTACATAAAGGCTAAATCTGATACCAAGCACAGAAATTATCAGGTATTATATTTTCTGGTATAATTCTTCTCCCTCTGCTTTTACATGCAAGTCCCTTTTAAAGGCAAGTCCGATTTAAACTTAATTAGTATACCTGGGACTTAGAAAGATATTACCGCTCAAATCTTCTTTTAAAGATCTGGAGGTGTATAATTTAAATTTGATCAATCCTCATAGTGGTGTTTAACCCTCAGGACTGTCTCTGGTATTACACAACATGTGTAATATGGTTCATTGATCACTCATTATATTTCTATTTGGATCAACTTAAAAGCTTAACTAGAGATCTGCTATTACATACGTCTGTCAATAATAGGCGAGAAAAAACGAGCATAACACAAAAAGCAAGAGGGTTGTTGTATCAAAGGGTTAAGTCTTACCTTGTCGATTTTACGGGAGAGAAGTCCCCATCCTGTAAAAAAATAATTCAAATGTACTGCTTCATACAACCATCCATACAGTGATTGTTTAAGCCCCATGTATAGTATGATTACCAGTTATCAGAGAACAATTATTTGAAATTTTATCCTATAATGAAGTGCAAGCAAACCAAGCAATGGAGAAAGTATTTAAATGTTTGGTTTAGAGAACACAGAACTAGCAAAAGGAGCATTTATTAAATCACAATATATGTCTCACTTAGGCATTTAGAAAACTTAATACAGAAACACATGAGCAGACAACGGCAGGGATAAGAGAGGAACATTTCTGGTTCTGCTACATTAATAACTATGGAGTCCATGTGTATAACATACTGGGATTGTAAGTAAGTTTCTTAAAATTCCACATTTATATCAATAATGTAGGACTATATTGCTACAAATTTTATTGAGATGATTGATGATAGTGATAACCATGATGATAAAAAAGCAGTACACCCAAATGGCTCTTGTTGGCTCCTATATTCTGTTGTACAGCATTATGCGCGTGCTACTCCAGGTCACTCACTTCTTTTATTTAACATCCTGGCAATAGGTAATATAGGACGATGAATGAAATGATGCTCGAAGTATCCCAGGGACATAGAGTTTATGGTCATCCAACATTCAGCCTTCAGGATAAAGGAAAACTCTGGATCAATTCCTTATCCGGACAACTCATGCTGAACAAGATTCGAACACAAGGCCTTCGGAATAAAAGACACACATACTACCCCCACACAATAGTAGATAGCTCATTCACTGGTGTAGCAGATATCACACCGATCATGTGGACCAAAGTACAGGGAATTAAAGTAAATGAACTTCCACTCTTGATCCAACATCCTGGAAACTGCCATATATAAGAATTGAAATGCACTGTTAAACGAATCTACCACTCAGCAAAATGCTAGGAACAGTATTTTCAAATAGGGGAAGTACATTACTCAATTGAGTGACAAGGCTGGCCTGTGCTGGTCAAGCGCAATAATACCTTAATATATACAATGAGATGACCATATTTGCATCTTTATATTGTCATGTGGTCTTGGTGAAACAAAAGGATGACAAAAGAATCAATTTGGTAGTGATCGTGTGATAAAAGGCTACCGTGATCATTTTCTGCATCTTTTACATGTTATAGGTACACTATACTGTGATAGTGATCACCTAAATGAATGTCACAGGCCACTTGTAGGTCCCCATTGCCCATTATAGGACAAGTCAACATGGATAGGCAGCACACATCCTGCTTTATACTGACATAGTGGCAAATAATTAATTCCAGGATAGGCGGCAAGAGACACATGGGTTAAATTCTTAAGTAATTATCCTGTCATCAAGCAGTAGGCGGACTGAGGGTCAACCCATTGGTGTATTATTCGTGCACCTGTTGTAGATACAACTAAACCATATAGTGACAGGACTATGGGGGATGCAGGGTGATGGGTGAGGTTTAGGTGGGGGGAAAGAAAGGATGTTCTTTCAAATCTAACAACCAGGTAGAGCTCTTTTTGAAACACTTTACATTGTTGTGATTTTCTTACCTTCATGAATCAATTGATGTCTTTTCAAAAATTACAAAGGGGTACAGCTTTTACGTCATGTTTTACATTTGTGAAACTTCCGACCTTCATGATCAAACAATGTATTTTAAAACCTGACAACTGGATAAAGCTCTTACCACAAGTATTACATTCGTGTTGTTTCAAAACTTAATTAATCAAAAAATGCATTCCACTCCGTTAGATACTTAAAATGCTTTCCACAAAGAGAACACTCATGAAAATGCTTACCTCATGACGCAAGCTTCCATTTTTCAAGCATAAGGTTGATACATCTTCAAGGTGAACAATTCCATTACATTAAAGGTTGCATCTTCTTCTGAGACTGCAATAGAACTCACCGGTGATATTCCACTAGTGGTACCAGAAACCGTTTCTGAAAGTAATCTGAAATGTTGGAGAATATGCCAAAAGGTGAAATAGTTATATAATTCTACAAACAGAACCTATTTTGAAACATGAAACTTCTAAGGCTTTCACCATCAGTGTCAATACTATATAAGGTATAATCTGGAGTCATGGTATACTGGGCTCCTTCTTGCCAAACGTTTGACTGCGGCAGACATCCTCAGGAGCAGAAGTGAGGTCAAAGTACTCTGGCGGAGGTTTCTGGGCACTGCCACGGAAGATGTCTGCCAGGGTCACAGACAAAATGTCTGGGAAGAAGGAGCCCAGTAGAGCTTGAGCCAGAAGCCCGGATTATATTGTATCTACATTTGATAGATGATCAGAAATGACTGACAACTCTAGATACATGCTCTTCATGGCAAATTACTGTTTTTCATTACAAATGCATTGTCTTTGTTAATCCAAAGTATCATTACACAACTTAATTTACTCCAAAACCATATAAATGATAATAAAAATATTCTAACCACAAATGCATTGTATAAAGTATAGTCAAAATTAAAAACGTATGCAGAAAACTGATGTAATATTGTAGGAACCATTGATTCAATAGCATAGAAAAAGAAAGATAAAGATTAAATGTACTGTTAATATTACTTTCTTTATCTCCTATTGTTTACCTTCATCTCTTTTTCAGCGACAGTAAAATGCTTTCTCTCCTAAAATAAACCATCTTAAATCCAAGGAGTAGATTTGGAGGATAAGATAAACTTAAAAGCCTTTACATTAAAATACCTTCATGAAGCATAACTCTGATACTGAGCCCATCATTTAACAGGCATTCAAATCTGCTGGTATACTTGCTCTCCGTCTGCTATTAAATATGGTTCCCTTTCACAAATACTTAAATGCATTCATAAAATGCCAATAAAACTCCATATTACACTCAACCGTGTAATTATTAGGTCAAGAAAAAATACAATTTATATTTGATCAAACCTCAGATCAATATTTAAGTCCACAGAGTACATCTGGAACTATATAACACATTTTAATATGTAATTTGATGGATTATGATATTCCCATTGCAACAATTCAAAAGCTTAACTATAGACAGATTGCGAACAAAGTGTAGCTGTTGTGCGCATGCGCGAGGACAGTCTTTTCCCTTACTATCCAAGCATCACATGACTACCTCCCCTCCATATGTTGACCAGTGAAATGCAGCTTGCGCTATGGAGGAGAGGAAATGAAGGCAGAGCTGGAAAGCTGGAGAGATTCGGTTTTGGTAAATCACACCTTCAACTGATTTTTGTTCGTGGTTTGCCTATAGAATCTTTTAGTACATGAATGTGACAATAAATAAGAGAAAAAGTGAGCATCATGCGAGGAGCCGGATGTTCATTGCTTAAAAAACTCCTACTACCGCGATTTTTTTGTTCCACTGGTAACCACTGGCATCACAATGACCCCAAGTAATCTGCATGATATATGTTTGTTGTGTTTGAGTGTAATGAAATGACATATAAGGAGACATCAGTGAATAAAGAACAAGAAATCTACGTATAGTGCACCTTTAGATAACTGTCTTTGTCCGTTTTTCTTAAACATCATTTCATTTAATACAAAGCACCACTCAATGGGTTTCACAAAAAAAACATGTTTTATGCTTTTCTACATGCCTTCTATCCATAGATCGTTCACATAGAAAGCAATTTCCCCGTTTTGCTCCCTTCTGCACTAGTGCTGGAGGAGGAAGTTTGCTGCAACAATCTCTGTTCTTCTGTACAAAGATGTTTGCAGTTCAAGAAGAAATTCTCTTCTTTTATAGTTGGGTTTCCTTCTTCCAGTCAGGATTCAACTCCAGCCAAATTATGAAAGCAATTAGGGCACTAATAACCAAAATATAATAAAAATAGCCCTGGGTCATCTTCTAGCCATACATGTTGTAGTGTAGATCCTGACCGCCCATTGTGTGTACAGCTGAAAGTTTGTAGCAGTTTTGTTAGTACTGTCACATGCAATTCATATCTGCTGCCCCTAAAAGCTACCAATTTTTTGTCAACTGTAATATACTCTTTTGGTTAATATGCATCATGTAATGTGCTTACCCACTGTTCAAATATTTCCCTTATGGAAGCCAATTTATCCAGACTCCGATTCTCTTGCTCCTACTGTGCATCATTCAACCAAATACAGCGCAATATATCTGTAAAAGGTTCTGAGCCCGAGAAATAGTGAAAATACGGCCATGCTCTTTGCTAAATATATTCTCTATGCCTTCTTTGTGACCTTTGTACACTCCCACAAGTATAAGCAAGCCAAAACACACTCAAATTATTCTCTATCAACATCTGTACATTTGTTCCCAAAAATAATTTTAACATGTGTTGGTCGAGTTCAAAATATTTTGGGAAATCCTGGGCTTCACGAATAATTCAAATGCTGACTGTACAGTAGTTACATCCCTTATACTATACTATTTTATCACCATCAAGATAATCATTGTGGGTTAAACAAATAATACATGAAATATATATACACATTCACATTTGAGAAGTCAACAGCTACAGAAATTATGTTTCCAAATCTCCATAATCATCAGAATCTCCAGTTTAAATCACTGCCTTACAAAATTATAGCATCAATTACTCCATCGTCATCAGATGATTCTTTACTATATTCCTAGTCTTTATTAAGAATTACTTGTATTTTATGATTATCCATACATATTCCACTTATAATGCAATTCTATAACAAGCTGAGGAAAGGCACTGACACCAACTGAGGCAATGATCATGTTGCACGCTGCTGTCCAGTGGCATGGCGTAGGTTATTCATAAGTGTTGCTAGTAGTTTCAGAGTTAAACTGGGAAGTGACAGTCACCAATTACGAGGGTTTGCACGAGGTTTATGTGCAAATGTATTTCCTATTAAAATTAAGCGACATTTTCACCAACAGAATGTGAACTCAAGGACCGACTTATAAGGTCACAAGGTCTCCTGCTTAAGCACATTTCAAGACCCTCTCTTACTGTAATTAGGAACAATGGTTTTTAGAGGACAAAAGTTAGAAGTTGTGAAAGAATTTGGCTACTTAAGAGTTAGGATGATTAATAACAGAGAATGGAAGGCGCATGGCAGGTAAGTGGTAACCAGAGGAAAGAAAGCAATGGCAGGAATTGGAATATGCAAAGTGAAACTTGATAGGTCAAGCAAACAGTTAGATAGAATGTATTAAACACTGGTAAAGTCAAAGATGTTGTATGCTGTAAACAAATTGGGGACGTCAAAAGTAATAAAATATACCAGCAGTACAAAACAATTTTCAAACAGATGTTGGAATTGCCTAGATCCGCTACAGCAAGAAACCTTAATTAGGAAAAACCAAAATAAAAGTTATAATAAATTGAAAGGTTTTGAAACTTTGGTAGGAACGCTTGATATAAATGATGATAATAAATCTTAAAATATATATGCACCAACAAAAGAAAACGGGAAACAGAAAGTGTTGGGATCAGACGCAGAGAGAATTGTTTGACCCTTGAGTAGTCGCGTGATGCTTTGTGACGCGAGTGGTCGCATGGGCTACATATGTGGCTCACATTTCTCATAATTGATTTAATAACATTCTGGGACATTCCTTTATTTATTTGTAATGTTTACTTACCCTGAAATTGAGTTTTATGAACTGTTTCAGGATAATTTGATATCACATTAAATTATACTATAAGTCGTCTAAAATACATGGTAAACTGGTTTAAAGTGTTCTTCTACATTCCTAAATCATATTAATCATGTTATAACAGTGAAAAAATCTGATACAGAATATATACGAATATAACAATTTGTAACTTAAAACTTCACTTATCTTATAAGAAATGATGATAATTCTTATAAATTGTCCGGGATTGCGATTTCATGTAGAACTGTTACACGTCTTCAGCTGGAAACAACAAAGCTGTCGTGATTGTTACGAACGCTAGATGTTAATATGTTCTTGTTAGTACTACCAAAATCTGAAGTTTTAAAAATAGAATCGGCTGCTGGTATTTCAAAATTAATATCATGCTGTTTTTTTAAAACAAATCTATTTTCCCAAACGATTAAACCCATAATACCATATAATTGTTTTAATAATTTAACTTTAAAAATTACAGGGAATGCTTCAGTGACTTGCATTTTGAAAAACTCATAAAAAGATCAACACGAAAAGGTGAAAGAGCATTACCAATTGCTAGGCCAGAAGTTTGTTGTAGAAATTCACGATTAAAAGGGGAAAAAATTTGATCTAACTAAAAGTTTAGATCTAAAGTTCGGTATAGATATGTTGATATTTTTGCAATTGTTCCTAATAAATTCATAAACGACGCTTTAACAGTACTAAATTTACAAGATAAAGCTATAAAATGACATCAGAAACTGAAATTAAAGGATTTCTTCCCTTTCTAGATCTAAACATAACAAGAAACTAAATTTGGTATTTATAGGAAGTCTACTCATATTGCTAATTACATAAAGTTTTAACCCCTTTTTCACATAAATTTGCAGTTTTCAATAGTTTGATGTACAGATCAATAAATATGCTCCAGAATAAAGAAAAATTTAATAAAGAATATAAACATATTGTCACCCTGGCGGTAGATTCGCGAAGCCGATGAAAAATGATGGCCGGTGGAGATTCGGAAAACTTCGGAACCAATCGTTACCGGTAGCGACGGACAGTTGAATGTAGTTTTTTTAAAATAAACAGTTTCAGGTTAGCTAGCAAAAGGTAATGGTGAACAGTGTATTTCGAGGAGAATAAAGTGCAGTTTTTGTGTTTTTGTAACCTCGTTTTATTATTTCACGAACCCACAAAGTCACAATATTACTAATACTGCTTTAATTAAAGGTTTTAATAAAGACTTAATAAATAAAACATGCAAAAATTCAAACATCAAAAACTGTTAATATTTCTACACTTAGAAAAATAAAAGACGATTATAATTTTAAAAATGTACTTACCATCCTTGGGTTAATAAACATTGAAACATTTTTTAAAGAGTTTGGTATAATTTAGTTCCTCAAAATAAATATAGTATTAAAAATTGATTGCATTTGTTCAAAAAGATAAAATTCCTAATAATAAATCTACTATTTATCACCTTAATTGTTTCGATTGTGATAAAGTTTATATTGGAAAGACAAAGCGTAATTTGGAAACTAGAACGAAAGATCTCCGTGACATTAAATATGTATAAACAGACTGATTTATCGGCCGTAGCAGATCATTTTTGGTCATTTAACCATGAAATACATCCAGAAGTTAGCTATTGAAAGAATTAAATGGTCTGATAGATTTAATTGTTTGGGAAACGATATTTACTTATAAAAACAAATATCGCGCAAAGAATTTTGAAATACCGGCAGTGGATTCTGTTTTTCAATTTGTTTTATTTTCAGATTTTGGTAGTACTGTAACTTTGTGGGTTCGCAGAATTAAAAGGCCGAGTGGCAGAAATTAAAAATATCCTTTATTTTCGTAGAAATACACTACTCGATTCTCACGTACGAACATTAAATCACATATACACAGTCTTACAAGGTCGATCACAATAACAAACAGTGACAGCAGATTACAGCTTTAGCTCTCCTTACAGCTATACAGCTGTCTAGCTCTCATTTCACAACTACTGGTTACTCACTCTTGTTTACAAACAGCTGTTTCACAAATGACCTGCTGGCGTGTCACCATCCCTTTTATATGTCCATTCATAAGTCGAGAACATTCACGAACAAACAAGAAAAACAATAATTCTCCGTCAATCGAGATATCTCTAGAAACATGAAACCCTACCTGTGGCAGCGAGTCCGTTATCTGAGGTAACATGGTTTACCGCTTTTGTGATCCCTCGCCGCGCTATCGTTAACTGCTCATGCGTCACCACCACCTCGCTCCTCGCGGGGCCAACCACGTCTTCGTTCAAGATGACCTTGCAGATTACAAGGTGCTCTTCGGGCTGACGGGGTATAACCTCTTCTCCGTTGAGCCACAGGACCTTCCGGCCGACGTCGACCGTCACCTCGTGGTTCCTGAGGACATCCAGTCCAAGAATCACCTCCTCAGCCACCTTCGCGACGAACACCCATAGACGTACGGCACTCCGTCCCAAGGTCAGCTTCAGCAAGGCCTCCTTCCCCACAGGCAAGGTGTCGCCCGATGCCGTGACAATTTGGTAGGGTCGACTCGGCTTCCTTGTCTGCAAACCCTTCGCCACGTCAGGTCTGATGATGGTCACGGCTGCCCCGGTGTCCACCAGCACGCGGCATGGCTTCCCTCTCACCCAACCGTCCGCGATGGGGCTGTCATCCATACGCCGGCTGACGGCGCGCAGTGTCACTGGAGGGGATGGTGGTGATGGCGCCGACGTACCGCTCTCCACGACGGCCCTTAATGGTTTTCCGGCTGCTCTTCCTGGTGTGGGCAGTCTCTCTCCAGGTGTCGGGGCTGTTAGCACCCCCAACACTGGCCACTAGGTCTTCGCCGGCGTCCCTCGGCAGGTCGTCTATCTCCGGTGTAGCGGACACTCCTCGTTCTCGACGTCGGGATAGCTGTTACCTTGGCCGCCTCCATCCTTAATGCTGCCGTTAGCGCCTCGTGGATTTTTTATAGTCGCCGAGCATTAGGCACTGACGAATCTCCGTGTCTCGTACCCCGTCCACGAATGTGTAGGCAACTTCCCGGGATACGAACTCTGGTGGGAGGTCGACTAGGGCCTTGCTAGCCAGTTGTTCAACTGCCAGGGCGAACTCCTGCAGCGTCTCCCCTGGCTGCTGTGACCTTGCCTTTAGCTGGCTGCGGTACGTTGCGGCTAAGCGGTGGTTTCCAAAACGATTCTCCAGGGCCTCCCAGATGTCCTTGGGTGCCGCCGTTGTCTGTACCGCGTTCAGGACTTTCGCGACCCGTCCCTGGAGCCTGGCTATTAACTGTGTGGCCTCCTCCTCTGTTGATCATTTGTTGTGCTTGGCCACGGCGTCGAATTGGCGGCGGAAGACTTCGAAAGTTATCGCGCCGTCGTATTTAGGAGGTTTGACGCGCACAGATGTTGTGTCGCGTCCCGGCGTGTCAACCTTTAAATCCTTTAACCTCCTGCCGACAACGTCCTCCACCATGGCGTTCAGGGACTTGGTCGGCCTTTCCTTCCAGGTCGTTAACGCGGCTCGTCAGGTCTTCGACGCGCTCACCGAGCTCCATGACGTCCTGCTTTACGTCGGCCAACTGCTCTTCAAATTTTGCGGCGAGGACCTCGTTTGCCCCTTTAATGTCCGTGGTCAATTCGGCTTTTATTTCCTTCAGTTCCGCGGCCAGATTGTTATCTGCCGTCTTCATGTCCTTCATTTCTGCGGCCAGGTTGTTAATCGCCGCTTCTGTTTTCGCAGCGAAGTTGTCATTTGCCGTCTTTATTTCTTTCAGTTCCGCTGCCAGGTTGTTGTTTGCCGTCTCCGTCTGCGCTGTTAATTCGTTCATCTTCTCCAAAATCTCTTCCAATGCCGATTCCATGGCCATTACCCTATTTCTGACGCCAGTTGTGACTTTGTGGGTTCGTGAAATTAAAAATCCAATTGCACGAACTCAAAATGTTCTTTATTTCCACCGAATTACAGTTGAAACACTTGCCGATTACATAGAATTACTTAGCGCACACAATTACAATTCACCAGTTTGTCTGTCAAAGGTCCATTGCACGTTCACAGTTACGTAAAACTCCTCTGATACACGTACCCCTTCTTCCAGTCCGTCCAATCACTCGGCGCTCCTCACGGCTGCTCGCCAAGAACTGAACTCTCATCCAGCCCGACGCGTCGCTTATATAGGACCAGCTGGCCAATCTAGAAGGTTCCGGGTTACATGAAAAATCCTGGATGTTCCAGAACTAAGGGGGAGGGGAAAGAGGCGGCACAGTGGCCTGCGATCCCTTCAGTTAGCGACACGAAACAAATGGGTAGGCGTGTCCTGAGTGCTTCCCGTCTGGCCCTACCCTGCTGCTAGCTGGCCGTGCCTTCAGATAATTAGGTGACAGTACTAACAAGAACATATCAATATCTAGCGTTCGTAACGATGGCGACAAGTTTGTTGATTTTTTCTGAGGATGTGTAATAGTTGACATGAAATCGCGATCCCGGACAATTTATAACAATTATCATCATTTCTTATAAATGTAGTTCTAAGTTACAAAATCTTATATTTTTATATATTTGTTTGCTTCACTCCTAATGGCTTCACATTGTCGCCAATTCGATCGCGATAACGCGGCTGCTGTATACAAAAAGCCTGGAGATAAGGAGTATGCCGTAAGAATTAATGATAGCGCGAGATAAAAGACCCGCCGGCACCGATAGGGTTACGCTTCTGGAAGGTGATAGAACATTCAATTCCTGTTTGGTCCAGAAATATCTCGAATTTACGAAATAGGTATTTAAGCAAGCGACGGCTCGCAAAGGGAGCGAGTGTGAAACAGTATTGTGAAATGAGAGACAGCCAGCTGTGTTGTAACGAGAACTAATGATGTAATCTGCTGTCACTGTTTGTTATTGTGATCGACTTTGGCAGACGGATGGTGTATGTAACGTACTGCTGCTGTAATCTATAACAGTATTTCTACGAAAATAAATGAGATTTTTAATTTTTGCAACTCGGCCTTTTAATTCTACGAACCCACAAAGTCACAATTGTTGTCAGGAAGCGGGACGACGACAACATCACCGAGAAGATGGAAGAAATAAAGATCGAAATAACAACGAAGACGGAAGCTGCCAATAGCAATTTGGCCGCGACGATGGCCGCGAAGGTTACCGACACCAGGAAGAGCAGCCGGAGGAACGAGTAAAGCCCGGCGTGGCGAGGAGCACGTCGGCGTTATTAACACCATCCCCTTGAGTGACACTGCGCGCCGTCAACCGACGGATGGATGACAGCCTCATCGCAGACGGTTGGGTACGAGGGAAGCCGTGCTGAGTTCTCGTAGACACCGGGGCATCAATGACCGTCGTCATACCCGACGTAGCCAGGGGTTCGCCGTCAAGAAAAACGAGCCGACCATACCAGCTAGTGACGGCATCGGGCGAAACGTTGACCGTGCAGAGGGAGGTCCTGCTGCAGTTGACTTCTGGATGGAGTGCCGTGCGTTAGTGGTTGTTCGTCGCGGAGTTGGATGAGGAGATGATACCGGGACTGGATGCCCTCGGGAGCCACGAGGCGACGGTCGTCGAAGGCAGGAAGGTGCTGCGGCTCAATGGAGAAGAGGTCATACTCCGGCAACCCCAAGAACGCCTTGGAATCTGCAGGGTCATCTTGAAGGAAGACGTGGGTCCCCAGGAGAAAGGAGGTGGTAGTGACGGCACGACTGGAAGGACAGCAAATGAACATTGTTGCCGTGCCAAGAGCTGCCAGTGAGGCTGCTTTACCTAGCGGACACCGATCACGACGTCCAGGCCGGAACGTGCGAGCCCATGATCATCGTGACAGCGATCGACAAGACACAGGAGCCGGTGCCAACGCAACATCTGGGGCCGCGGCTAGAAGGCTTACTGGAGAGGGTGGCCGATCACCTGACCGCAGAACAGCTCGAGATGGTTCGACAATTGCTGAGACGATACGAGCGCGTCTTCAACCAAGGCAGAGAAGAACTACTGCGTCACCCGGCGAGAGTTACTGGCGGTAGTAAAGGCCTTGGAGCACTTCCAGAAGTACCTGTACGGTCAGCCATTCCAACTGAAGACTGACCACTCCACCCTAACCTTGCTACTGAACTTCTGAAACCTGGAAGGCCAGACAGCACGTGGATTCAGAGGCTGCAGGAGTCCGACTTCGCCTCTGAACATCATAGAGGGAAGAGCCACGGTAACGCAGACGCCGTGTCCGGAAGGCCCTGCCCAGAGGAGCGCGGCCAATGCATAAGAGTGGAAGAGAATGATTGTGCCGCAGCAATCCGAGTAGTCACGGCAGTGCCTGCGGATGACTGGGATAGCGCAGGCCTGAGGAGGGAGCAGCTGCCGGATGCAGACTTGGGGCCACTCTTGAGAGAAGTGGATGCAGGGACAAGACCGACCTGGGAGGACATCGCACCGAGGAGCGCCACCTACAGGTAGTACTGGCCCAATGGGACTCGCTGAAGATCAGAGAGGGCGTGCTGTTCCGGGTTTTAGCCCAGAGGTTCTACTCCCATTAGTCATGAACCCGTAGGAACTGGACCCGGGCCTCCTTCGACCAGGGAGTTATCCGAGCTGTCCCAAAGGGCGCTCGGCGTCCTCCGTGGGGCTTTCCACGGGACAAGACCTAGAGACTAATAAGCCCCACCATCTGGCCCTATGGACTCAAGACGGGATGGAAGTGGATACGCCACTTACGCGCGTCAACACTCAAGGTGAAGACTACCGAAAAACCTCGGTGGGCCGCCTGGTGATCTAGCACACCTTCTACTAGCTTTGCAGGCTAGTACCCAGTAGAATTAATGGCTTCCCTCAACCCCGTCCGAAGACGTACCCGATTCCCACGGGTTTCGGGAACACACTGCCCCCTCTAGTCCATCCCAATCCGAACAACTCCCGAAGGAGGGGCTGGGCTGTTCGGCCCGAGGTTCCTCTGGTAACGTCAGAGGTACCACGAGTGCTAAGGATCCGCAGCACATGCACTTTGGCAGCTGAAAGTGACGGATCCCTTCCCCTACGGGGGCTGTTCCGGGTTTAGTCCAGAGGTTCTACTCCCATTAGTCCTGAACCCGTAGGAACTGGACCCGGGCCTCCTTCGACCAGGGAGTATCCGAGCTGTCCCAAAGGGCGCTCGGCGTCCTCCGTGGGGCTTTCCATGGGACAAAACCTAGAGACTAACAAGCCCCCCAATCTGGTCCTATGGACTCAAGAAGGGATGGAAGTGGATACGCCACTTACGCGCGTCAACACTCAAGGGGAAGACTACCGAAAAACCTCGGTGGGGCCGCCTGGTGATCTAGCACACCTTCTACTAGCTTTGCAGGCTATTACCCGGGAGAATTAATGGCTTCCCTCAACCCCGTCCGAAGACGTACCCGATTCCCACGGGTTTCGGGAACACACTGACCCCTCGAGTCCATCCCAATCCGAACAACTCCCGAAGGAGGGGCTCGGCTGTTCGGCCCGAGGTTTCTCTAGTAACGTCAGAGGTACCACGAGTGCTAAGGGTCAGCAGCGCCCACACTTTGGCAGCTGAAAGGGGCGGATCCCTTCCCCTACGGGAGCTGTTCCGGGTATGGGTATCGCCTGATGGGAAGACACAAAGGGAGCAATTGGTAATTCCCCGAAGTAAGGTCCCGGAGATCATGGAGGAAGTGCACGCCGGTACTTTAGGAGGGCACCTGGGAGCAAACCGAACAATCGACAAACTTCAACAGCCTAGGCAAGGACCGTACCGGGTGCTGAAGAGGATTAACGACGTGGTCTACCGCATCCAGATGGTGACCCGAGGAATACTGGTGGTACACTTGGATGGTCTGGCCCGCTACGATGGAGCTGTTCGGGACGACCAGCCTTGAGGAGGGAGCAGTATCGCGAACCCGATCGCGATAGCGCGGCTTGTGTACACAAAAAGCCTGGAGATAAGGAGTATGCCAGAAGAAATAATGATAGCGCGAGATAAAAGACCGATAGGGTTACGCTTCTGGAAGGTGATAGAACATTCGATTCCTGTTTGGTCCAGAAATATCTCGAATTTACGAAATAGGTATTTAAGCAAGTGACGGCTCTCAAAGGGAGGGAGTGTGAAACAGTATTGTGAAATGAGAGACAGCCAGCTGTATTATAACGAGAGCTAAGGATGTAATCTGCTGTCACTGTTTGTTGGGGTCGGAAGTTTTGACAGTTAACCCCCTGTCAAGGTGACTGGTGTGAGATTACATCTACAGTGTCTTGCGTGTGTACGCGACTGTAGGTGGCTGTCAGGACTTGCTGTCAGAGTTCACGTCCCCGACCCTGAGCTATAGAGTGAGTTTTGTACTCTATAGGCCGAGAGGAGCTTAAAAAAATGGACAGAGGGAAATTCAGTAAGTCACAGGATGCAACTGAAAAAGAAATCTTCACCCCCAAGAGGTCGTTGGTAAGATCTCCGGATGCTGCCTCGACCTCGAAAGAAATAGCCGGACATGACAGAGATGCTAAAGGTATTGAAATTACTGTAGATGATGCAGTATATAAATATCCATCTGAACACGACATTACAAAGATAATTCAAGAAATGAATTCAATAGTAGGTGCCGACAAAATGTCTGTGAATGGAAAGAAAGCGATATTTAGTAACTTGACAAATATTGTTGAGAAATTTGATAAGTTAAAGGAAGAAAATATTAAATTGAAAATGGAATTAGCCATTCGCAAAGAACAACAGCAATACAACCTTTGGCTGCAAGTTTCTCACAAGTATTACAAAAACCGAAGACAGTTGAGAATATAGAAAAAATAGAAAAAAACTGCAAGAAAACAAAAACATACTTTATTTATCTCAATTGCAAAAGGAAAAACAACCAAAGAAGTTCAGGAAATAGTAAGCAAGAACTTAAAGCCAGCTCAGGAGAAAATAAAGATTAGCTTCATAAAGGCTACGGAAAGGACATTAATAGTGGAAACCGAAACTAAGGAGAATATTCAAAAGATAATGAATAGTAAAAATTTGAAGGAGAAAGACCTAAAGATGGAAGAACCCAAAAGGAGAAATCCTCTAGTAATAATTTACGATGTACTAGCTGGAGTGAGAGAGGAGGAAATAAAACGAAATATGTATTTACAAAACTTTGATGATATGTCTTGGGAAGACTTCGACAGTAAAGTTAACTTAAGATTCAAAACGGCACCAAGAAATAAGGCAACAGTTCACCATGGCATGGAGGTCGAACCATTGTTAAGAAGGCGCATTGTAATGTTAGGAAGGCTATATATTGGCTTTCAATCGGTTAGCGTAAAGCACTTTATAACAGTCCCTAGATGCCTCAAATGTCAGGATCTTGGACACGTAGCTAAGTTTTGCAAAAATGAACATAACAAATGTGCTCACTGTGGGGAGGAAGGGCATAACAGAAAGGACTGTGATAAGAAAGAGCAACAGAGGAAATGCATACCATGTAACCTAAGAAAAAAGATTTGCACAGAGAACAAAGAAGAGAAACGACAATGTCCAACATATGCAATGCTGAGGGAAAGAATCATATCAAGAACAAATTATGGCTAATAATGATAATTATAACGATAATCAACAATGCAACTTTAATGAAACATCTCTAATAAGATTTGGACAAGTTAACGCTATGCGTAGTAAAATGGTCATGCTGGAACTACGTAAATTGGCAGAAGAGCAAAAAATAGATATTCGGATACTTAAAATGGAAAGTAAGGCTAGGACGAAGTACTTGAACCAAGCAGACGCAGAAATGTCTTCCGTCCCCACCACTGAAGATGTCTGTCTCACGGCTTCAGTCTTCAGAATATATTCCTACCACCGCCAGAGAATTGATACCATCACTAATTATCTTTCTCATCATGATGAACAATATATAAACTCCTGGCAAACACCTACACACAAAATAACTGCCAAGGAAATAAGCCACAATACGACTATGCCACCACCAACGACATCAGTTTTGCAGCTCTCTCAAAAGCAAATATGCCAGAGGACTTTCCACCACTACCAGTGGTAAATCAAAAGAGGCGTAAATGCTCTACACCTCCTCCACCCCCTGTAGAACACATGGAAGAGGAAATAGCAGAGGAATCTGCCCCATCTCACCTCAACCAGACACAATCTTCCACTAAAATTCAGGGAGCAAATAAATCTAATAAGATCACTCCCATCTTCCTAAGAGATCCGGGTCAAGCCCGAGAGCTGACAAAGGCATTACATGATGGTCACCCAGACACAAAATTTATCATTAAAAACATGAGCGGGCCACTCGCCTTCCTCCCTGATACGCCTGCTGTTTACAGGTTAATATGCAAATTCTTAACTGATCGCAAAGTACAATACCTCACCACCTTATTACCTGACGAGAAACTAATGTACGTCACCTTAAAAGAACTACCTATATATGCCACACAGACAGACGTACAAGACCTACTATAAAAGTTGGAATACCCAGTTGAGCGTGTTGGACAACTTCGATCAAATCGCTCCCCGACTCAACAAAAGCTACCACATTTCAGAGTAGCTTTTCGGAAGGAGGCCAGCTCAAACGACATCTATAAGGAAACCCACATGCTCGATGCCATCATAAGGGTTGAACCTTATAGGCCACCTGCACCTCCCTTACAGTGCACGAACTGTTAACAGTTCACGCATAGTGCAGCGGGTTGCAGGCTTGAACCAGTATGTTCATACTGTGGTGAATCAGACCACAGACGCCCAGACTGTAAGAGGTTAGGTCTTGCTGGATCTAACCCAACATGTAGTAACTGTGGAGGTGAGCACTCCTGCCGTTACGCAAAGTGCCCTGTCTGGCATGAAGCCAGTATAGAAATGGAGCTTAACAAGAATGGACAACGTACGCGTTTTGATGCTGCTCCAAAGATACCAAACCCACAAGGCATACCCAGGGAAGCATTCAAAGGTACTCGCTACCCTGGTCTCCCTCCAGTTATAAGACCACAGTATCAAAATTATGCAGCTGCCGCATCTCCAACACAACACCAAAATCCTTCACAACAAACACTTCAACCAGAGCTGCAGGCTCCTATACAATAAAAAATTACATCAGCTCCACCAAAGCCACAAACACCACTTCAACGTCCATCTGTTAACAGGCCAACATCAGGAACAGCTCCATCTGCACCAGCCAACAAATCTGTGTGCACAATAGGACCAAATAACGACGAATCCAGAACGCCCATGCAACAGCGGCTATTGACTCGCCCCACCACAAACCACATCCTACCACCGTCTTCTAAACCCTCCCTTCCTGATGAACAACTTCTAAGCCTTATGTCCAAGATTCCGCTTACCCTACAAGCTGACTTTGCAGCTGCTTTAGCTGATGCACTAGCCATCCGCCCCTCTTCAATACCACCACAAACAATTTTGGTGCATACCTTATTTGTATTTATGGGCAACAATGGCGGACGCCACTAAAGTCAAAAACAAACTCACCAGCCTACGCATATGTTCCTGGAATGCCAATGGATTACGGCATAAATTACGTGAAACCTCAAACTTCAGCACTGTCAATAAAATTAACATGTTCCTTGTCCAAGAAACACACTTAGCTCCACGTTATAAGGCTACCATTCCAGGAATGATTTGTCATCGAACTGATCATCCAGATGTCTGTGGTGGGACTGCAGTATAAATCCAAAGGCACATCCCCCATCATCGCCTACACCTTCTAGTTTCTGACGGTCTTGAAGGTACAGGAATCCAAGTTGTTACTGACAAGGGGTCACTTAATACCTACTCGGTTTACATCCCACCAAGTAGAACGATTTCACAGCGAGACCTGGATCTTATTTTCAATGGTTCTCCCACTGTAGCCATGGGAGACTACAATGCAAAGAGCACACTTTGGAACTCCACCATCACCAACAGTCGTGGGCGCCTTCTGGAGCGCTATATAGAACGTAACAACCTGGTTGTGCTTGCTCCCACCTCTCCCACCATAACCCATGGTGATCGTGGTCCTCCTGATTGGCTGGATATAGCACTCCTATGCAACATACGCAGTCACCCAACTATATTCTCTCTTCCTGAACTTTCTTCCGATCATTTTCCCATTCTCTTGCTGTATAAGGCAAAACTAACGCTAAGTCATTACCTTCCCACATCAACCCTAGACTCACTAACTGGAGTAAATTCTCAAAAATCATGACAGAAAAACCTACCAATACCCTTCCATGTACAACACTGGCGGCAGCTAATGATCTTGAAAGCTACATCACAAATACCATGGCTGCAGCCATTCGCGAAGCAACCCCTGCTCGCAAAATCCCATTCAGCCCCCTCAAACCCCTCCCACAAAACTTGCGCCATCTCATCTCGGAGGCCACACCGTGGTTAAGTGGTTAGACCGCTTGGCTCTCACCAAGGCGGCCCGGGTTCGATCCCAGGCGACCGCAAAGTGAGATTTGTGGTGGACAACATGGCGCTGGGGCGGGTTTTCTCCGGGATCTCCGGTTTCCCCCGCCATTTCAGTCCACCGGTGCTCCATCTTCATTTCATGTACCATCAGTATCATAACCTGCGGTGCCGTATGTAGTAAAAGCGGGCGTTAAACACTACACACATCTCATCTCGGCCAAGAACAGAGCAAGGCGAAAATTTCAAAACACACGCCAACCATAAGACAAGAGAGAATGGAACCACCTACAAGCTACAGTGAAGTTGGAGCTCTCAGACCACTTCAACGAAGAATGGGAGCGCAAATTGTGTCCTCTCGACACCACGGATGTCTCTCTCTGGAGGATGTCTAAGGCTATGCTTCGAATACCCACCTCAGATCCGCCACTTACAGATGGCCAGCGGGTAGCACAGTCTTCCAGGGAAAAAGTAGAACTCCTAGCCGAACACCTGGCTGCTACTTTCCACCCGGCAGAATCCCCTGATAAGGAGCTGGTCGCCGAAATTGAAGAAGTGGTAGAGCACTTTCTTGCGTCTCCTTATACCACAGAAGAGGTGCTCCCCACCAATACTGCTGAGGTAATTGGCATAAGTGCATCAGTCCGACCCTACAAGGCAGCTGGCTTCGACTCAATACCATACGCCGCCTTTAAGGCACTTCCACAGAACTGGATTATCTTGGTAGTTCATCTATTCAACAGCCTACTCCTTCTCTCATATTTTCCTAAAAATGGAGACATGTAAAGATGATTACCATTCCCAAACCGGGCAAGGACTCCAAAAATATAGAAAATCATCGTCCCATTAGTCTACTACCAGCTCTTAGCAAACTAATTGAGAAGGTGCTCCAAAATCGCCCCCAAAATATCTTAGATGAACTAAATATTCTTCGTCCAGAGCAATTTGGTTTTCGCCGGAGCCACTCTACCTCGCACCAACTCTTACGTCTAGTAGATGGAGTGACCCGTGCCTTCAACAATCGGGAATACGTTGCAGCCCTCTTCCTGGACATCTCAAAGGTCTTTGACTCTGTCTGGCCTCAAGGCCTCCTCTATCGCTTGATCAGATGATTTTCCCCCTTACATTATCCATCTTGTTAATCATTACCTTACTCATCGCACATTTTCTGTTGTCAGAGATGACATTGCCTCCCAACCTTACCTCACCAATGCAGGGGTACCGCAAGGTAGTGTGCTTGCTCCCCTGCTTTTCTTAACTTATATCAACACCATTCTCACTATCTGGAGCTGCAACCTCTATCTGTTTGCTGATGACAGCCATCATCACGATCTCACACTAGCACTTCATGGCTGTGCAACGTCTACAGCGTTATGCCATGATATACGCCTGGTTCCTTACATGGCGACTACATGTAAACGCTGCAAAGTCCCAAGCCGTTACATTCACCCATAGCCAAATCCAAGACGTCCCACAACCACAACTGGCATGAGAAAATATTCTCTGGAGCAATCAGGCCCAGTATTTAGGAGTACTACTTGACAAGCGTCTGACTTGGAAGGACCACATTCTTTCAGTGGCCTCCAAAATTACAAAATGCATGGGCATGTTATACCCATTCGATAATAAAAAATCCACAAAGAGCCTCAGAAATAAATTACTTTTCTACCAACAAATACTGAGACCAGCTCTTACTTATGCATATCAAGTGTGGGGTGCTGCAGCACCATCACATCTAAACAAACTCCAGGTGTTGCAAAACCGCTATCTCAGAATAGCTACAGGTGCAAATGGTACATCCCCAATATTAACATTCACAACGACCATTCATTTCCAAACCTCACCACCTACATTCTAAAACTTTCAAACAAGTTCTATTCTGACCTACCATCCAGTTTCAATCATCTCATCAGGGGTCTCGGGGAATATGATATAGACCCCGGGGCTACCTACAAATATCCAAGGACCTTCCTACGCATACCATAAAACTATCATGCTCATTTCTATACTAATCTTCCTTCATTTCTCTTACTAATCATCAAAACAAGAACCAACCATCAAACCACCGTCCGTTGACTTAACACCCATAAAATTCCAGTCAGGGACAGTGTCCCGGAATGGCAATAAGTCGAAGGCCCCTGTTCCATGGAACAGGGTTCACCTTCAACGACCTCAGGTGTGTGTGCCACATCCAGTTCGTAGCTATGACCGGGCTGCGTTGCCAGCACTAGAACGTACTGCCCAATCGACCATCACCCCTGTGACTGACTTCATTGGCGCTACTGCTGTACCGTCAACCGTCACCACTGTGACTGACTTCCTTGGCGCTACTGCCGTACCGTTGACCATCACCACCGTGACTGACCTCCAGACTTACTGACCTCGGTGCCATTGCCCTAATATCAACCATCACCTCTGTGACTGATTTCCTTCGGTGCTAGTGCCGTATCGTCCACCGTCACCACTGTGACTAACTTCCTGACCTACTGACCTCAGTGCTACTGCCGTACCTTAGACCGTCACCACTGTGACTGCCCTCCTGACTGACTGACCTCGGTGCTACTGCCATACCGTCGACCGTCACCACTATGACTGACTTCCTGTCTGACTGACCTCGGTGCCACTGCCATACCGTCGACCGTCACCACTATGACTGTCCTCCTGACTGATTGACCTGGGCGCCACTGCGGTATCGTCGACCGTCACCACTGTGACTGACCTCCTGACTGACTGATCTTGGTGCCACTGCGGTACCGTCAACTGTCACAACTGTGACTGACCTCGGTGCTACTGCCGTATCGTCGACCGTCACCACTGTGACTGACCTACTGACTGACTGACCTCGGTGCTACTGCCGTACCGTCGACCGTCACCACTATGACTGACTTCCTGTCTCACTGACCTCGGTGCCACTGCCGTACCGTCGACCGTCACCACTATGACTGTCCTCCTGACTGATTGACCTGGGTGCCACTGCGGTATCGTCGACCGTCACCACTGTGACTGACCTCCTGACTGACTGATCTTGGTGCTACTGCCGTACCGTCGACCGTCAACACTATTACTGACTTCCTGTTTGACTGACCTCGGTGCCACTGCCGTACCGTCGACCGTTACCACTATGACTGATCTCCTGACTGATTGAGCTGGATGCCACTATGATACCGAGTTATAAACTTGTAAACCAGCTACTTTTTGAGAACATATTGCCTACTAAACTATTACATTTGAAGTTACTTATGTTGAATATGATACATTTGAAATTGTCTAAGCCGTGCATAAAAGACTTCAATATACAGCATTAAAGCCCTTACATTACAAAGGAATGCAACAAATACAAAAAAGAAAAAGAACACGTACCTATAACATGTACATAGTTCTTCCCCAAAGCAAATGTAACATGTTCTGCAATGGCATGCCTTCCTGCGCTTTTGAATGAAAATGTTTTGAAGATTATGAGCAAATTCAAGCTCTAATTATATATTTTATATTTGTATGCCTTTTTACTATTGTGAGTCAAATAATGCTGCTTCAAATATAACTGGGTAAAGCTCTTTTCACAAGCTTTACAAGGGTGCAGCTTTTAACTTAATGAATCGAGGTGTTTTAAACTTAACAACTAGCTAAAACAATCATTATTTTGAAATTAATTTCTTACCTTTATTAATGAAATTATGTATCTTCAATATGGAAATTAGGTAAAGCTCTTGTTACAAGTAGCACATTGGTGCAGCTTCTTACCTAAATGCCAAAATTGTGTTTTTCAAACTTGACAACAAGCTAAAGCAACTATTACTACTTTTAAAGTGGCTTCTTACCCTCATTATTATTATGTATCTTCAAAGTAAGATTTCGGTAAATCCCTTGTTACATGGTATAATTCTCACCTCAATGAATAAAATCATGTTTTTTCAAATCTGACAACCGAGTAAAGCTCTTATGACAAGTTTTACACTCATACGATTTCTTATCATTATGAATCAAATAATGTCTTTTCAAATTTGTCAATTGGGTAAAGCTCTTATGACAAGTTTCACATTTGTATGGCTTTTGACCTTCATGAATCAAATTATGTTTTTTTAAATCTGACAGGCGGGTAAAACTCTTATTACAAGTCTTACATATATGCGGCTTCTTACCTTCATGAATCAAACAATGTATTCTCACATCTGACAGCCGGGTAAAGCTCTTATGACAAGTTTTACATTGATGTGGCCTCTTACCTTCATGAATCAAATGATGCCTTTTCAAATCAGTCATCTGGGTAAAGCTCTTATGACACGTTTCACATTGGTGTGGCTTCCTACCTTCATGAATCAAATAATGTCTTTTCAAATCTGACAACTGGGTAAAAGTCTTACGACACGTTTCACATTGGTGTCGCTTCTTACCTTCATGAATCAAATAATGTGCTTTCAAATTACATAACTGTATAAAGGTCTTATGACAAGTTTTACATTGATATGACTTCTTACCTTCTTGACTCAAATAATGTCTTTTCCACTCCTTTAGATACATTAAGTGTTTTCCACAAAAAGTACATTCGTATAAACATTTACCCTTATGAGGCGAGTACTTTTGTTTCAAGCATAAAGGCTGTAGGGATATTTCTTGCTCATCAATAAATTTACCAGTCTGTTCTGGGTGAACATATACCTTTTCAGTTAACAAGTCTGTGGAGTTCTTGTTATATCCAGCTTCAGGGTGATCAGTATCTCTTTCTCTGACTGCAATAGAAGTCAGTGGTGATATGCCAATAAAAATATCAGAAACTGTTTCGGAATGTAATCTGAAAGGTTGGAGAATATAATGTCAAAAGATACAATAGTCAAATAACTCTAAATAGAGCACCTCTCTTCATACAAGAGAGGCTTTCACTGCTGGTGTCAAGACTGTATGCAGTATAATCCGGGTTTCTGGGTTATGGCCCACTGGGCTCCTGCTTCCCACATTTTTGGTATGAGACTGCAGCAGACATCTTCCGTAGGAGTAGCAAGGTCAAAGTACTCTGGTAGAGGTTTCAACGGCGACTGGGCACTGTCACTGCCACTGAAGATGTCTGTCACAGTCATACACGAAACGTCTGGGAAGAGGGAGCCCAGTAGACCAGGACGCAGAAGCACGGATTACACTGTGCCTGCACTGCTTTTTGTGAAAACTGTAACTCCAAGAAGGAATTATCCGAATAGCTCCAAAATTGGTGGAGGTGTAGAAGAGTGTGCAAACTGTCAAACAAGGTGCAAACAATAAAGCATCTTTAGCGCAGATGGTAGCATGTCTGCGTTACGTTTAAGAGGACCCGAGTTCAATCCTGGTCAGCGTGTGTTACCTGGATAAGGTTTCTACCGGGGGTTTCCCTTATCCTGGAAGACTAATGTCGCGTAACTCTAAGCTCCATGGGCCCCAGGCTCCTGTGAGTACCACTTCATCCATGTCATGCATGGGGCAGTATGACCTAACGTTAGAAAACGTAAATTACAACAAAAGAAAAAAACCAAGTGAGTGCCAGTAGGCCTCGTCGATGGCAAAGGGAGCCATATCAGCATGTAACTCGAGTCAAAACGGGTTTGGAAGCGGGTTTGTCATTCCATGACACTTCGGCCCGCACAGGGTATGTTGCTACGACACTGATGCGTGTGGAAGCAGTGAATAGATGAAGGCCGTACGCAGCGAAGAGCGGAAACTGGACCACGAAAAATTACCACAGCGCGGGATGACAGTCAACTTCTCCGTATGGCTATAACGGACAGTAAAGCTTCATCCACAGTGTTGGCTCGATGCTGGGACACTGCAACAGGTGGGAACTCTTCTGCATCATTGGTTCGTTTCCATCTGGTGCAGTTTAGACTGATTGCACGGATACCTTATGTTGGCTTCCACTGTCACTGGAGTTCTGAGTGGCAAAATGTATTCTTTCCGGATCAGTCCCGCTTCACCTTGTCCTACTGTGATGACCGAATAGGTGTCCGGTTGTACCGCGGGGAGCGCAATCTGGAGGGCTGCATTGTTGAGTGGCATAACGGACAAACACCAGGTGTGATGGTTTTGGGTGCCATTGGTTACAACAACCGATCTTGCCTCCTAGGAATTGAGGGCACTTTGAACAGCAACCGGTATCTAAAGGTGGTTGTAGAGGCTTAGGTACTCTATCAGCTTCAGGCCATATTTCAACAGGGCAATGCCCGGCCACATATTGCGAGCAATCTACAAGCGCCTTCTTCGAAGACCATTGAGTACCACTGCTTCCGTGGCCTGCAGTTCGCCTGAAATGTCTGGGATATGGCTGGTCGGTACCTGGTGTGGCATGGTTTTCCAATAACTAATGTCACAGAGTTATGGGCTAGAATACAAACTTCATGGAGGGAAATCCCTCAGGAATGTATTTAGTACATTTCTGATGCAATACCCCGGAGTATACCAGCTCTAACTGAAGCGCATGGAGGCCAAACAAAATACTGAATATTAGGGTTTAAAGATCATGTACCGATTGGAAAAGTAAATAATTTGCTACTTTTCATCCCACTAGATTTTGGTATTAAATTCACTGAATTCATGCATTTCCTTCTTGGTATTCCAATTTTCACAAACATTAGCACAGAGTTGGTAGATGCCCAGAAATGACTGACAGCTCTAATTAAAAACTCTTCGTGTTAAGTGCTATGTTGCTCATTACAACTATATTATCTTTGTTATTCCAAAGGAACATGTCTAATGTCAAAACCATATTAATGTAACGGCAATCACATTTGCATTGAGGAAAGTATAGTTAAAAGTACAAACCTATGTAGAAAACAGATCTAGTAATGCAGGAACCATTGGTTCAATAGCATAAAATTATTGAAAGGGTAATGTTTAATAGAATAACACAATTCCTAGAATCTAACAAAATACTATATAATGCCCAGTTTGGGTTTCAAAAGAAAAAATGTATAAATGATGCACTGTACTCACTTGTAGAAGCAATAATGAAACTAAAAGATGAACGAAATCAGACATATGGCTTATTTTTGGATCTTAGTAAGGCATTTGATATGGTGGACCACGACATTCTACTAAGAAAACTACATCACTATGGGATAAGAGGGCAAGCAGAAAACTGGTTTGAATCCTACTTGAAGGAAAGGGAGCAACTGGTGGAAATAGGAAATATAAAATCCACACGGAAAAAGATAAACAGAGGAGTTCCTCAAGGCTCTATTCTGGGCCCCGTGTTGTTTTTAGTTTATATAAATGATCTTCCCTTGAATTTAAGACATGCAAACACAGTATTATTCGCAGATGACATCAATATGGTAATTGGTAATAAAAGTTCTGTTGATCTGCAAGCAATGGTAAACGAGACAATGATAGAAATTCAACAGTGGCTTATAAATAATAAATTAGTAGCAAATACAGATAAAACTGTCTCCATTAACTTTAGTCAAAAAACTCGGTATGACCCCATCCAGTTTCCCATAAACAGCTCCTTTGTAACAGAAACTCAGATTACAAAATTTTTAGGAATATGGATTGATTCCAGTCTAAATTGGGAGCATCATATAAAGCAATTAGGTGAAAAGCTAACTCGACTGTGCTACGCGTTCCGAATTCTAACAAAGGTACTAAACATTGAGGTATTAAAAACAATATATTTTGGATATATACAACCTATAATTACATATGGAATTATTCTGTGGGGGTCCACATCCAAGTCCTCGTGTATATATAAGATGCAAAAAAGAATATTAAAAATAATTAAAAAGGTTCCCTTAAGAACAGAAAGCAAGCCAATATTTCAAGAATTTAACATCTTACCTGTTCAATGTATTTATATTTATGAAGTAGTTTATTTTATACATAGGAATAGATCACTATTTACAAGTAATTCAGATTGTCACACATACAATACAAGGAACAGTAAAAATATACATCTAAATCATCATCGTCTCAGTCTGAGTCTAGATTTCATCTCTCACAAAGGAATCATTCTATATAATAAACTCCCAGCTAAGATAAAAAATCTAAATAATAAAATTTCAGAAAAGCTGTAAAAAATATCCTAATAAAAATAATGCCACAGACAATAGATGAGTTTTTGAGAAGTAGAATTGAATAATAAAGTAAATATTGATTTTTTTGGTAAAAGTTATGTCTATTACAGTCTAGTTTTTGGAAGTGTAATACATTAAAAATTGTGTGACCTAAGTTGCATTATTCTTAATTACTATTGTATTATTATTCTGTCAATTACTATTGTATTATTTAACTACTATTGTATTGTTTAATTACTAGTGCATTATTAATTACTATTGTATTCATAATGTTATTGCTCAAAAGAATTGTATTATTCTTACGGGTACAAATTTGACGAAGCCATGAATATTGTATGTTCTTACGGTGAATAAAACTTACTTACTTACATAGGAAAAGAAATAGAAAAATAAAATGTAGTATAAGAAGTTGTAGTATCATTTTAATTATAAAGTCAACAATCCTTTTTGAAACAAATCAGAAAACATACAAAACTAGAATTTGGCATACATAGGATGGAAACACACACAGAAAATTTAATAAAATCAGATGGATATAACCTAAGACAACACAAGGATGCTGTTTAACAGTTTAACTTTCAGGCTGGTTAATGTACCTTTACACAAGATGGAATATATCAGAGTACAATAATATAATTTACATTGCAGTATACAATGGATTCAGTGCTGAATTGGTCAAAAAGAAAACTTGTAAATTCAAAAGACAACATAGATGCAAACAAGTTACTACTCTTTCCCCAATCAGCAATAAAACTTCATATAGAGAATTTACATATACCAGAACAACACACCTTTTTCAAAAAGTCTTCCAAGAGCACAATATTACTTTGGCCCCACAGATCAAATAGAGTGTACAACACCTTTTGAAATTATATAATACAAAAGAGATACCCACAGAGAAAAAGTCATCTGTGTACTGGATAAACTGCAAAGGCTGTGACAACTTTTACATTGAAAAACTAAAAGGAATTTGAACATTAGGTTTAAAAAGCATTTTAGGAACATCTGGAATAAAGAAATAGACAAATTTGTGCTAGCATACCATTTTAGTACGATAATCATGATATAGAATGAGAAATCCACTTATTAAAAAGTCTTCAAGGTCCAGCACCATTAACCACGTGCAAAAAAATTTTCTTAAAGAAATATGAAACAAAATTGTTCAGTTTTGACATGACCTTAGAAGAGAAACCAAACTTCAAGTTCATCAAGATACTGTCAGAGATGCCATAATACCTCCAATAAGTTCACCAAACCAACATCCAGTAGTCGAGAACCACTGATGATGTTAGGAAGGTCCTAATAAAACAAGTTCTAGGTAAACACTAGCAATAAATGGAGCATTAAGTGCTAATTTGACTTACAATTATATTAATTTGTGCTTAATTGTATAATTGTCCTTACTCATTGGAAAAAATGTAGTGTTAACATGACTTTGTTATACTCCTAATGTTCACTTTTAGCTCTTTTTCAGTGTCAATGAGTAAAATGCTTACTCTCCTAAAAGAAAGTAACATCGTAAATCCAAGGAGCAGTTTTAGAAGGGAAGATAAACTTGAAAGGCTATCCATTACATGTCTACATGAAGGCTAACTCTGATACTAAGTTCATCATTAATTGGGCATTTAAATGTTGTGAAATACTTTCTCTCCCTTTGTTTTCACATGCAATTCCCCTTTAAAAATACTTAAGTTGCCTTTCTGGAACTTCAGATGATATTAACACTCAAAACTTCATATAAGGATTTGGTGGTATATTATACAACTTGTAATAATTAGACCAAGAAAAACTGCAATTTATATTTGATCAAATCTCAGTGCAGTGCATAGCTCTCCAGAATATTTCTGGAATTATACAACACACTTTAACATGTATTTGAGGGATTGATTCCCTTTTGCATCAATTCAAAAGCTTAACTAGCATCTTTTATTACATAAATGTGACAATAAACAAGAGAGAAACTGAGTATCACACAAGCAGGAAGCTCATTTTTAAAACTCCTGCTGCCAAGATTTTTTGTTCCATTGAGCACGACTGGGATCATGACCCCAAGTAATCTGCATGAGACATGTTGGTTGTATGTCATTTACTGTAATGAACTGACATATAAGGATACATTACTGAATAAAAAACATGAAAACTATGTGTAATGGACCTTTACATACTTGTCTTTGTGCTTTTCTTAAACATCATTTCACTTAAAACAAAGCAGCACTGAATACTTTTTACAAACAAATGAAAAACATGTAGTATACTTTTCTAAATGCTTTCTATTAACAGATCGTTCACATAGGAAGCACCCTCCTCATTTTCCTCCCTTCAGCACTCATATTGGAGAAGGAGGATGTTTGCTGTGCCAACTTGTTTTTCTGTACTAGAGATGTCCCCACTTCAAGAAGAAATTCTCTTCTTTTCAAGTTGGTTTTCTTCTTCCAGTCAGGATTCAACTCCAACAAAATTGTGAAAGCACTTAGGGCAGTAATATCCAAAATATAATAAAAAATAACCATGGGCCATCTTCATGTCATATGTGTTGTAGTGTAGGTCTTCAGCAATTTGCTCATTGTGTCTACACAAGATTTAATTGAATTATAGTCAAGGATTGTAACAGGTTTTGCTGCTTCACCTTCAGCTAATTCCTCTTTCAAATACTTAATATTGTGACTTTGTGTGTTCATAGAATTAAAGGACTAGTTTGCAGACAGTCAAAATAGTTTTTATTTCCAGTAGAAACACACTTTGTACAGCCCTCAGAGAAGCCGGATGACGTAATATACATCAACAGTATCTCGTTGCTTTACCTCACGTAAACAAAGAAAAGAACTGATTTTCAAATCACTACATGGCTACACACAATTAAAAGTTCTGGACTAGCAGCGGCGCTTTTACACCTCCAGTCATTATTCTAGAAATAAGTGGAACGCTCGGAAACAATCAAGTGGGCATCAGAAAAGAAGAAAATTGCAGACATCTATCTGTCTCTTTCTTTCTCTCCTTCGGCAAGCATCCAACACTCGCCTATGGACCAGCTATGGCAGTATCCGTCTCTTCCACATGCGCCGGCCTCGACCTACCATATAATAATGCCTCGCAACATGCTCTCCCCTCAAAACTGGTCATCCCGAACAGCACCATCGTAGTGGGCCAGACCATCCAGGTGTAACACCAACATCTTTCCTCGGGGCACCTTCTGGATGCGGTAGACAATGTCGTTAATCCTCTTTACCACCCGGTACGGTCCTTGCCATGGTTGAAGTTTCGGGCAGCATCCCTCGGTCCGGGTAGGGTGGTACAACCAGACCAAGTCACCTTGCTGAAACCCATGGCTGTTTGCTTGCCTGTCGTATCGGGTCTTCATGCGGTCGCTCCCCATCTGGATATCCTACGAGCCATCTCATACATGTCGTGCAGATGGTCTACGAGCTTCCCCATATTCTCAGTTGCTTGCTGCTTCGCTTCCGGGGAGCTCCCAAAAGGCAGGTCAGCAGGGAGGTGTAGCTCTCGGCTGAACATTAAGCTTGCTGGCGTCATCCCAATGGTGTCGTGTGTTGATGAGCGGTAGGCTAGTAGGAACAGTGTAACCTTGACATCCCAGTCTCGCTGATGGCTGGCCACGACCTTCCTCAGATATTCTTCTAGGGTCTTGATGTACCTCTCCACCATGCCGTCTGACTGCGGATGCAGGAGTGTTGTGCGGGTCTTCTTCACTCCAGGTCTTTCCAGTGCCTCCTTCATCAGGTTAGACTCAAAATTGGTGCCATAGTCGCTGTGGAGCCCTAACGGCATCCCAAAACGCCAGAACAGATGCTCCACGAGGGAGTCTGCCATTGTCTTCGCCTCCTGGTTCGGGATGGCAAACACCCCCGGTCACTTGTTGAAGTAGTCCACGGCCACCATCAGCTACTTGTTGCCTTGGTTGGACAATAGGAATGGTCCAGCTATGTCGACAGAGGTGCGTTCGAAAGGCGCTGCGACGTTAACCTGCAGCATTCGACCCCGGCTCCTAGTCTGGGGGCCGCGACTCGCCGAGCACACGTGACATTGACAGCACCATCTCTCAGAGTGTGCTCGGAGCCTCAGCCAGTAGTAGTGCTGTCGGAGTTTATCGATCGTTCGGTTTCCTCCCAGGTGTCGTCCTGATGTACCGGCGTGCACCGGAGAAGTATCAACTTTTCACTCTGCGTCTTCCCATCGGGTGATTCCCATATCCGGAGCAGCACGCCCTCTTTTGTCTTCAGTGAGTCCTTTTCGGTCCAGTAAGACTTGTATGTAGCACTTCTTGGTGCGATATCCTCCCTGGTTGGCCTTGTCCCTGCGTCCACTTCCCTCAATAGTGGGTCAAGTCGCCATCCACCAGCTGCTCCCTCCTCAGGCCTGCGCTATCCCAACCATCTGCAGGCACTACCGTGGCCACTCTGACAGCTGCGGCACACTACTTCTCTTCTACTCTTGTGTACTGAACGCACTCTTCCGGGTACGGTCTTTAGGACATGGCGTCTGCGTTGCCATGGCTCTTCCCTGTACGATGTTTGGAGGTGAAGTCGTATTCCTGCAGCCTCGGAACCCAACGGGCTCTCTAGTCTTCGTTTCCTAAAGCTGAGTAGCCAAGTTAGAGCAGAGTGGTCAGTCCTCAGGTGGAATTGCTGACCGTACAGATACTTGTAGAAGTGTTCCCAGGTCTTTATTATCGCCAGTAGCACTCACAGGATGACGCAAATTTTTTCTCTGCCTTGGACAACGTCTTGATGGAGTAGGCTATAACCCGCTCGTGGCTGTCCTGGACTTGGGATAGCACACTTCCAATGCAATGCCTACTGACGTCGGTGTCCACAATGAAGACGCCACCTGCTTATGGGAATCCCAAAATAGGAGCACTGCAGAGCATTTACATCACTTGCTGGAAAGTGTCTTCCGCGTCCTCTGTCCACACATAAGGCCGGTGTGCTTCTCTAAGGCGGTTGAGCGGCCTGGGAATGTTAGAGAAGCCGTCTATGAAACGAAGGTAATAACTGCACAGCCCCAGGAAACTGTGCAATTCTTGCTTATCCTTTGGCCGAGGCCAATCTCTCAAGGCCTGTGTCTTCTCAGGGTCTGTGGGCACTACGGTTGGTGAGACTATGTGGCCCAAGTAGCTGACTTCCTTGGGGAAGAGCTGGCACTTCTTCGCGTTCCGCTTCAAGTTGGTCACCTGCAGTCTCTGTAGCACCTTGCTGAGGTTGTCGAGATGGTCTTTGAAGGCGTTGTCGACGATGATGATGTCATCCAGCTATAGCAGGTGGGCGTCATAAGTCAATTCTCTCATTACAGCTCCAAGAGACGTTGAAAGGTAGCTGTCACATTGCAGAGATCAAAGGGCATAACTGTGAACTGCCAAAGCCCTTGGCCTGTCGAGAATGTGATCTTCTCGTTGTCTATCGGGTCTAGAGCCACCAGCCAGTAACCCGACTTCAGGTCCAGGGTCGAGAACCACTGCGCACCAGCGAGTGTGTACAGGGTGTCGTCAATCCGGGGTGAGGGAGAGCGGTCCATCCTGATGACAGCGTTCAGCTTCCTGTAGTACACGTAGAAGAGTAGCTCGCCGTTCTTCTTCGTCACCAGAACTATAGGGGAACACCAAGGGCTGTAAGACTCTTCAATCACACTCCTACCACTCTCTACCATGTCCCGTACCGCCGCTTCTTTTCCCAGCGGAACGCATCTGGATGGTTGCCAAATAGACCTCTGTCTCCGGTGTCGATTCGGTGCACCACTCGATCCGTGAGGCCGTAGTCGCTGTTACTTTGGCTTAAGACGCGCTGGTATCATCCCAGCAGTTGTGGAACCTTTTCTAGTTGCTGCAGTCAGCTGGTCGGCCACCCTCTCCAGTAAACTTTCCAGGTGAGTCCCCAGATGTTATGTCGGCACCAGCTCCTGGATCTGATCGATTGGCGAAACGCTAACCATTGGCTCACACGTCCCCAACTCTGTCCCACCCTGGATGTCGTCATCGGTATCTGTTAGGCTGAGCAGCCTCACTGGCACCTCCTCTCCGCACGGCAACAAGGCCTGGCTACACAGAGTCCGTGCAGAACGGTCTTCAGGTCCAACATCATTTTCTTCGTCCACTGGCCTTCCAGTAGCGTCGTCACCACCACCTCGCTTCTCCGGGGACAACCACGTCTTCCCTCAGGATGACCATCCAGATTCCAAGGCGTTCTTCGGATTGCTGGAGTATCATCTCTTCTCCCTTGAGCCGCAGGACTTCCCTGCCAACATCGGCCGTTGCCTCGTGGCTCCTGAGTGCATCCAGGCCCAGTACCACATCCTCAGCCACCTTCGCGATGAACACCTACAGACGCACGGCACTTCGTCCCAAGGCCAACTGCAGCAGTGCCCCCTCTCCACAAGCAAGGTGTCGCCCGATGCCGTCACTAGCTGGTATGGTAGGCTCGGTTTTCTCGAAGGCAAACCCCTAATCACGTCAGGTCGCATGATGGTTACGGCTGCACCGGTGTCCACAAACAGGCGGCACGACCTCCCATTCACCCAACCGTCCGCGATAAGTCTGTCATCAATACGCCAGCTGACAGCGCGCAGTGTTACTTGAGGGGATGGTTGTGATGGCGCTGACGTGCCCCTCACCACGCCAGCCCTTACTCGTTTTCCGGCTGCTCTCCTGGTGGGGACAGTCTCCCTCTAGGTGTTCCGGCTGGCCGCACCCCCAACACACGCCACTAGGTATTTGCCGGCGTCACTCGGCTGGTCTTCGGTCCCCATTATAGCGGATACTCATTGTTCTCAAAGTCGATGTAGCCGTCACCTTAGCCGCCTCCATTCTCAATGGTGCCGTTAGCACCTCGTGAATGGTTTTGTAGTCGCCGAGCATTAGAAGCTGACGCATCTCGACGTCTCATACCCCGTCAACGAATGTGTAGGCGAAGGTGTTCCCGGAATGCGAACTTGGGTGGGAGGTCGAGTAAGGCTTTGCTGGGCATCTGTTCGATTGCCTGGGCAAACTCCTGCAGCGTCTCCCTGGCTGCTGCGACCCAGATATTAGCTGGGTGCGGTAGGCTGCGACCCAGATATTAGCTGGGTGCGGTAGGAAGCGACTAAGCGGTGGTTTCCGAAGTAGTTTTCCAGCGCCTCTCAATTTCCGTGGGCGCCGCCGCTGTCTGGACCGCGTTCAGAACCTCTGCGGCTCGTCCCTGGAGGCTGGCTACTAGCTGTGATGCATCTTCTTCTGGCGACCACTTGTTGTGCTTGGCCACCGAATCGAATTGGCGGCGGAAGACTTCGAAATATTACGTGCTGTCGTACTTAGGTGGTTTGACACATGCAGATGGGTGTCACTTCCGGCCTTCAAATCCTTCAACCTTCTGGCGACTATGTCCTCCACCATAACGTTCAGGGACTTGGTGTTGTAGTCGGTCTTTCCCTCTAGGTCGTTAACGTGGTTCTCCAGGTCTTCGACATGCTTGTCCACTTGTCCCATCCGCTTGCTCATCTCTGTGACACCATTTATCATGCCGGCGAACAGCTCTTCAAATTTAGTGATAAATTTGAATTCATGGCATTGAATTTTTCATGTTGACTCTATCCATCAAATATCTTAGCCTATATAAGGCGGAGAAATGATTAATTTCCATCAATTAACTAAAATAATCAGAGTTAAATGATGAAGCCTGGGACTTAAGTACTTACAATAGTAAGTCGCCACAAACGGTGTATCTCGGATGCGAGAGCCCCTAGTGGTCTACCGGGGACATATACAAGTGAACTGGAGAATTTAATGTCAGGACGGCACGTTAGCCATGGTAGCTCAAATGTTAAGAGCGACTGGATGGAAACCAGGAGATCCGTGGTTCAATACCCGGCCATGGCATTGAATTTTTCATGTTGACTCTATCCATCAAATATCTTAGCCTATATAAGGCTAGTGTGGAGAAATGATTAATTTCCATCAATTAACTAATCATAATTGTGTTTTAATAATGTAACATTCAAGAAACAAAAACACAATTTAGTTTACAGTCATATTGACCATGGTGGTACTCAGTGCAGGAACAATGAATAAATATGAATGTGCTTTAAATAGAGAAGTGAACAAAACCTCATTGGATACATATGACTTAGAGGGACAATGTCATACATTTTGAAAATAATAGTATTAAAAGCAAAGGAGATACATATTTTAGAAGTGGTTCTGAGGTATACTGAACCCATTGATACTAGAAAGGTTAAAATAGCCAAGTCTTACCTTGCAGATTTTACTGGAGAGAAGTCTCCATCCTGTAACAGAATAATTCAAATGTACTTTCTGATACTATCCTCTATACAGTGTTAGCTTAAGCTACTACATAGTATGGTTACAAGATATAAGCAAACAAACAATTCAAATTTGATTGCAAAGGAGCATTGAAGCGTACATAAAATTGCAAGATATGACTTACTTATTTAGGCATTTAAAAAAATTAAGACTGAAACAGATAAGTAGACAACAGCAGGGATAAGAGAGAAACATTTTCACTTCTAATACATTAACTATGGAGTCCAGATGTATAACATACTAGGTTAATAAGTAACAGTCTTAGAATTTCACATCTATGTCCATAAGTTAGGGATTTATTGCTACTAATTTTAGGAAGTTTATTGATGTTAGTGATGATAATTATGATAAAGAAACTACGTTAAAATAGCTCTGACTGATTCCTATATTCTGTTGAGCAGCATTATGCACATGCTATTTCAGATACTCAGTTTTTAATTTAATATTGTCGCTGAGGCATTAATGTGCTGCTGCCAGCCCGCACTTGCCGAGACATCAGCGGGGAAACAGACAGAATGATGTCTGGATAATTCTTTCCTTCTCTTGCCGTTGTGAAAGGCTGTGAAACTTTGGCAGCTTTCGAGAAACAATGGCTTGATTATAAATAAGTGGCAAGGTAAAAGAACTGTCAGTTGTTAATGGAGTTTCAAGTTGAGCTGTTAATTGTGTGTGTGTGTGCAAGTGTTTGAAGTGTACCGCAAGTTCATTCTTTCGTTGGTTTATGTGTGGTGAAGCAACGAGAGAGTACGTGTTGTGTATATCACGTCATTTTTAGAGTCTGTACGGGTGTACGAAGATAAAGCTATAAAACTCACATTAGAAACTGAAATTAATGGATTTCTTCCTGCTCTAGATTTGAAGATAATAAGAAATAATAACATATTAGATTTTGGTATTTATAGGAAATCTACTCACATTGATAATTACATAAATAATAAAAGCTTTAATCCTCTTTCACATAAATTTGGTGTGTTCAATAGTTTGATTTATAGATTAATAAATATACCCCTGAATAAAGAAGAATTTAATAAAGTATATAAACATATTATTAATACTCCTTTAAGTAATGGTTTTAATAAAGATTTTATACAAAAGAAGATTGAAAAATTTAAATATAAAAAAACTGTTAGTGATATTTTTACACTTAAAAAAATAAAAGACGATTATAATTTTAAAAAGCTTACTTACCATCCTTGGGTTAATAAACATGTTCAAATTCTTTTTAAAGAAGTTGGTATAACTTTAATTCCTCAAAATAAATACAGTATTAAACATTACACAAATATAAATCTTTGTTACTAAATCTCCACTTAAGAAATTGCTGTTAATACTTCTTTCTTCTTTCTAATGGAAAGAAACATTTACTACATTTTTATAAAAATGATAAAATTCCTAATAATAAAATATCTGGTATTTATCAATTTAATTGTTTAGATTGTGATCAGGTTTATATTGGAAAAAGGAAACATAATTTGGAAACCAGAATGATAGAACATTTTTGTAACATTAAGTATAAACAAACTGATAAATCGGCCGTAGCAGATCATTTTTGGTCATTTAACCATGAATTAAATCCCGAAGTTAAATTATTACAACAATTAAGTGGTCCAATAGATTTAATAGTTTGGGAAATGATATTTATTTTAAAAAATAAACATCACATTATGAATTTTGAAATAACAGCAGTTAATTCTGTTTTTAGGTTTGTTTTGTTTTCAGATGTTGGTAATACTAAAAAAACATAAGAAAAAAATGGTAACCAAGATTTCCTTGACAACAGAGTTTGTTTTCTTTGGACTGAGGATGCAAGTGATTTGTTTGTGAAATCGATCTCCATTAGAAAGACGTATTAACACCAATTTGTTAAGATAAGTGCAGCCTTAGTGGCAAATATTTATATTTGTGTAATATTTATTGTTTCACTGTAGCTAGCTTCATTTTCTACGTAATCGATGCACAGAGTGTTTTTACTGAAATGAGGAGCATTTTAAATATCGGCAAGCAACACTTTTAATTCTACGAACCCACCAAGTCACAATATTCTGCAAAATACATATGATCATGAATGAAATGATGTTCAAAAGAGCCCAGGGTACATAGAGCTTATGAGAATCATTGGGGCCATGTTTGTACATAAATAACTTGCATGTACATTCAAAATTATGTTCTAAATGTTCTGTTGTTTAGTTTTCCTATATGGAAAATTACCTCTCTTCAAGTACTCTTAAGCATTTAGCCAGGTTTCCCACATAAAATCTTTTGTTCATAGTTATGGTAGTATTAGGTATACCCAGTTATTTGTAGCCCTTCCTATCTTAAACTTCACAACTGCATATAATATGAGAGGGAGTTTCTTGCTCTACATTGCATAATCTGCATACTGGTGGTTCTTTAAAGATAAGAGGAATAGATACATAATACATACAGGAATAATTTCGCTATTATGATGCATAGACTCCACCTGTGTGACACGTTGCCTAGTTACATGGGAGCCAAGCTATATAACAAACTCCCAGCAGAAGTTAAAGTGTCTAGTAACTTAACAAAATTCAAATTTGTCTTGAAATCATATTTCATTAACAATGTTTTTTATTCACTTGATGAATCTCTAAACTACGGCTACAACTTCAGAATTAATCATTTGAATGCTAGTTTATTTTACAATACTTATGACTAATACCTACACATTGCATTAGGTGTACAAGACATTATACATTTAGAATAACATCACATAAGTTTTAGTTTCTTCTAATATGTGTAAATATATCAAAATATCCAGCAACTTTCATTGTATATAACTGACAACTTGCCTGTTTTCAACAATGCTTGTAAAACATAAGGTGATAATAAAGTATTATCATCACCATCACCATTATTATTTAAGTTAATTGACGGAAATTAATAATTTCTTCACACTAGCCATTGTAACAGTAGTTTCGAGTTATATCTGGAAAGGGTGTGAGGGGTTTATAAATTTAAAAAAAAATTATTATGTATATCTATTTAGTAATTTAAATAAGTAAAAATATATGTAATTTTCTGATTGGCCGTAGTAATAATTGTATGACGTAATGTTTTGACGTGGCATTATATCGGCCAATCACAAAATTAAGATAGGAGTAACAATAGCTACGGAAAATTAATAATCTTGGTAGAGATGTTCGGTAAATGGGGAAGTGAAGAATAGTCGTGTAGGAGTAAAGAATGTTATGTAATAATTGGAACTGTTTTATTAAAAAAGTAAGAATTTATTGATAGGCTGGAGGTAACATGCAAGCGACTGGGAAAGGAAGTTCAAGTAAAATGTAATCCAAATAATACAATTAAACTGTTACAAAATTTGACTTCTCCGAAACTTTATTCCAAACCATGCCTGAAAACTAGATGTCACATGACTCTTATTTAATCAAACACAATCATCAAGAAAAAACTCAAAATACAACGAATTAACCCTGTTATATCTGGCTTCTCGACTTGAGTCTTTGAAACAGTCAACGTGCATCCCATCTCCAATATAGAAATCCCGCACCAAATTGCGCCCGAAAGTGTGGCTGATTAAGATGGAGAGAAATTAACTACGAATAGAAATCCCGCACCAAATGGCACCGCAATGTGTGTCCGAATAGGATAAAAAAGAGTGGAGATCAAAACGTCGTACAGCTACATAGGAACACAAAAGGAAAGGAGAAAGAAGAGAGAAGAAAGAAGAAAAAAACTGATTCAAAGTGAGTGAAATTAAAAAACAAATTTAGTAGTAGTAGATTTATGTTGCTAAGAAATAAGAAAATAGTTAAAACAATGGCAAATAAAAAAGAAATAATAGTGGAAGGAGAAGCTAGTGATGGTGTAGGAATGAGTAGGGAAGATGTATGATTAAGTAGAGATAACGAGTTCATGTTAGAAAGGATAACGAAAATGTTGAGTAATATAGATGGTAAAATAGGAGATGTAAAATCAGAGTTGAGTGATGTAAAATCAGAATAAAACAAGATCTTGAACAAAATATAAATGAATTGAGGAAAGAATTAGCTCAGAATAAAGACAATATTAAAGATTTGAAACAAAGTATATGCAATTTAGATGTTAATGTAAGACAGGAATTGGCACAAAGTGTAAGTAATTTAGAGGTTAGTTTGTCACAAAAGTTAAAACAGGAATTGAAAGGTGAGATAGCACAAGAAATTAGAGAGGGAAGAAAAGAATGTAAAGAGAATATGGAAAGGTTATTGCAAACAACAGAACAGAATAAGAAAGAAAATACACAGGAAATTATGGAATTAAGAGAAATAATTCAGGAAACTAGGTTAGGTCAGGACATTGTGAAACAAGAAATAAGAATGGAACTAAACAAAGAGTTAGAAACATTTAGGATACAACAGGCACAAATAACACAAAAACGAGAAGAATTAGGAGATAAAGTAGAACAAAGAATCAATGTAATTTGTTCTGAAATGCAATTACAACATGATGAAAGTAAGACAAACCAAGAGGAAATAAAGTTACAACTTGATGAGATAAGTAAAGCGAAAGAAAAAGTAGTTTCGCAATATTAAAGAGGTGAAAGAAAATTTTGAAAAAGAGAAGGATACCTTAGGAAAATTGACACAAGTTGTGATTGCATTACAGGCTAGTAAAGTAAATAATGTGAAAGAAATGTCTAGAATTAGAAATATAAATGACTGTGATTTACCAGGTGAATTAAGCAATCATCAGAAGTCTGGTGATGTAGTGAGTGAATGTAGTGAATTTGTGAGTCCAGATAATGATGTTAATTATCACAGAAACACACAAAACATGCCCTCACACACACAGTTTCACAGTCTAGGTCAAAATGAATGTGTACATTATTCACTAAATGATATTAGTCCACCAAGTTTTGATGAGGAATCAGGTGATAATCCAAAATTGTTTCTTAGGGAACTGGAAGAATATTTCTGTATTAAGAGAATTCCGAATGAAATTCGGATGATAGTAAAACGATGTTTGAAGAATAATGCCCTTGAGTGGTTGAGGTTAACCTTGGCTTCAAATGAAACATACAGCACTTTCAGAAATCTGTTTATAAATCGATTTTGGGGACCTGAGAGACAAAGAAGAGTAAAAGTTGACTTAGCAACGGGTAGGTTTGAGTTTAGAAAAGGTATTTCTATGACCAAATATTTCTTAAAATTAGCAAACAAAAATAAGTTCATTAATCCCGAAATTTCTGAGACAGAAATTGTCAACATGCTAACACGTCATTATCCACCACATATCAGAAATCATTTAATTGTGGCTAGGCCTATCGATTTCTCTGATATGATTGAGTTATTATCCGAATTTGAAGCACATAACCTCATTAATGATACCACATCGTGTGATGGTAACCATAATAACGTCCATGTTGAGCAAGGAAGAAATTGACAGGAATCACAACCTACAAATACTAGGAATAATAGGATGAGTTTAAATTGGGACGGGGCACCTGTAAGAAATCAAAGATTTGAAGGAAGAGGTTATGATTCCAGATGAACATATGAATCTGTAATTCCCGGAACAGGAAGGCAAGTTCCAAATAATTTGCAAAGGAGTTATCATAACAATCAGTCAACGAGAATTGGAAGAAATGACCAAATAAACCATGTAAGATTTTATTGATGAAACAATAAACAAATAAGTAACTTAAATAGGGGTAGAGGTACTAGTCTATTTAATGCAACTCAAAGAGATTTTAGGGGTACAAGATTTGAAAGAACCAATCAAAATGAAAGAATAGAAAATACACAAAGCATAGAGAACGATGTGAATATAAATGATAGTATCAACCTAACCAACAATGAAAGTACTAATCACAGAGAGACGGAAAACTAAAAACGAATGGCAGGGACAGCACCAATGAAATCTCGTGGCAATCCTGTAAACTATTAGGAAAAATACATTCGAATCACTGGGGTTGGTATAAATATTGTAATGTCATAGAAAAGATAATAAATAACATCCCAAATGCTACTACAAGATTTGCGCCAATAGAGTTAATGACTGGAAAACCCCCAAACCTCTCATAATAAAGGTACCAGCAACTTTCGAAGAGAATACGAATGTGATAAATGAAGAAGAGAAATGCACCGAAACATTTACAAGAATACAAGAAAAAGCTGAAGAAAGATTAAAGAAAGTACAAAGAAGAAAGGCCAAGTGGGATCCTGAAATAAATAATATGGTATTAGTGAAGACATTTAATATTTCTTTTAACCTGTGAAGCCCTACCTGCTGGACCCACTACACAGAAATATTGGAGAGCAACAGAGCTAATGGCTTCATTGCCAAAGCCTAGCATTTGAAAACAACAACATCATATTTCGGATGCTAGACGAAAAATGTATTGGAGAATGAATTCAATTTATAAAGGTCCGTATAGAGTAATAAACAAATTTGGAGATCATCCAAAGTATAAACTTGAAAGAAGCGTAGGGACAGTGAAGCACAAATTAGTACAAAAGTGAATCGAGAATATATTGACACATTGCTTAGTGTGAGTGAAGCAATGTGTCAATATATTCTCAATTCACTTTTGTACTTGGAGATCATACTTATGAATTTTTGTAAATGAAAAAGAAAAAGAAAGCAATAGCATATTCAGTTCATTCACATATCACCCAAAAACATTTAATAAATTTAAAAAGAACTTCAAGGAACAAAATATCACCTTGGCACCTACTAACAGACACTTAATTTTAAAACTGCTAAATTCAAAAACAAAAGATGATATCCCATCAGTTTAACAGATCCGGAATATATCAGATAAGTTGTAAGAATTGTGAAAAATGTTACATAGGTCAAACTAAAAGAAATCTAAAAACCAGAGTCAAAGAGCACTTTAGAAACATCAGATTGAAACAAGAAGATAAGTCAGCAGTAGCATTTCACTTTTGGAATGAAAACCATGACATTGATCCAAATCCAAAATTATTAAAAGGAGTGATAAACCAAAATAAATTGACAACATGGGAGAACATATTCATATGGAAAAATAAGGATCGCGTAATGAAATTTGAAATACCACCAGCAGATAATTTGACAAAGAAGTTCATAGTTCCACCACCAGAGAGAGAGAGCAGACAACAACAGATGCCAGTTAGAAAGAGATTGAAAATGGAGGCGAATGCCTTTGAAACTAGTCTCTCATAAATATAAACAAGTGACGAGTATTAATAAACCAACTACGAATAGTTTCTGAGATTCCACTAGCTATTAGGCATGATATGGGGAGAACATATATATTAAATCCAGAAATTTCAAAATATTTTAGTAGATCATTTGGTACATTGGCTTCTTGGATGATGAATACGTCTATTTCTTTTTCTTCTATGACTTTTTGAAGTTCCATTTTTTTTACTCTGTGAAAGTCCTCCTGCATTCCATTAGAGAATTTTTAGGGTGTTCTGTAATTGATGTCCTGCAGATGTCCCCACCCGGAGATCCGAACGGGCGACTATTTTACCTCCGGAAAATTTATCTGAAGGACTTGTCATGTTTTAAGTAGCATAAATATAACCATTTTTAAGGGGACACCAATTTTTTGCTAGTAATGGTGGTTACATCATCCACCCACTTTAACCTCCAGTATGTCTGGAGGGCCACAGCTGTCTTTGGTTAATGGGTCCATCTGACCAGGCCGGGAGAAGTTTTAAAGTCCATCCGCTTTTCCCACAAGCACCAATTGTGGAATATTTGTACGCCGTGACAGGCCAGCATAAGAGATGAAATAGCATTTCCTCTATTTCTGATGTAGTTATACCACTAACTCTCGGTCCCTAGAGCCTCACTGGTAAAAGCAGGTTGCACCACTGGCATGTTGAGGTTGGAATTTGGATAGGAGAGGTTATGGAATGCACATCACTATCCCTTGCATCCCAAATTAATCTTTTTATGGATGTAAAGGGTAAGTTTTTAATCTCAGAACAAAAGTAAAAACTTACCCTTTACATTAATAAAAAGATTAATTAAAAGCAAAGATAAAAACAAACAAAACCAATCAATATCTAACAAAGCCAAAGATAAAAATTATTCCAGAAATCCCACGTAAAGCTGTAGTAGCAAATTTTAGATTAGTTATGGAACATGATTATTTTGCCAAACACTTACACAGAATAGGAATTTATAGAAGTCCCAATTGTCCTCTGTGCAACAAAGAAGAGGAAATGAATGAAGAACATCTTTTAACCTGTGAAGCCCTACCTGCCAGACCCACTACACAGAAATATTGGAGAGAAAGATAGCTAATGGCCTCATTGCCAAAGCCTAGCATTTGAAAACAACAACTTTATTCCACGTCTATTTTATTAGAATATCTTACTACATAAGTTTAATATTTTCTGAGAATAAAACAGGTATCGTCCGATATGACTTAATGTTGGAGGACGTAAATTACACACAAAAAATAGAATTCCTCAATAACACAGAATATATTGGGATCACTATTACCAAGCATTTCTTTAAGTGCAGCAGACTACTACATAACTTACCTTAATATCATCATGAACTGATGAAGTATTTGTTTCCAGCCACCAAGGCTCCTCTTTAATTTCTATCTTGTTATGTATTTCATGATCACTGTTGTATTTGTTATCCATCATTACAGGATGCTCTGGAAGAAATTCTCCCTCATTCTGTGAACCAAAGTCTGGTAACAGAGTCACTTGTTCAATTTCTCTTTCTCTATCTAACTCACAGCTGTTGCTCCTTGTAGCTGTTTCAGTTTTAATCTGCTTTACGGAATGATTGACAAAAGGAGTCTCTGACTTAATTTCCGTTTTGATGGTCATGTCAGAATCAGCATCCAGAAGCACGTCATCAATGCACGTTTTCACTGACACAACTTTGTGAAAGAACTCGCTCTCATTCTGTGAGACTACAATGTCTGTGAGGGAATCCTCTTGTTTGATTTCTATTTTCTTATCCATTTCAAAAAAGCTGTCAAATTGAGATGCAGATCTTATTTTCAGAAACAAATCTGTGAAAAAAGAAACATATTATATATAACAAGAGATATGAATATCTTTAACAATCACCTTCTATGAATCCAAAAAGGAGATGTAGATCTTATTTTCAGAAACAAATCTGTGAAAAAAGAAACATATTATATATAACAAGAGATATGAATCTTTAACAATCACCTTCTCTGAATCCAAAAATGACTGTTCAAAACCACAATACACACCAATGTTCTTTTATCATACAAACAATTTCTTGGAAAATTGAACCAGACTTAAGAAACTCAAAGTCGTGTCCAGTGGCTTGTACTTTGAAGATCATCTATAAATAAAGAATAAAGACTGTTTCCTCTATTACTTCTTGTGCTATGAATTTCTAATTGCAAGTTTAATTTAACTTTTTAATTCAATCTATCACAACAGTCTGTACATAAGTCTTCTATTCCTGAATATGTACGAAGCTGGATCATGCTGGCAGTGAAAATACAAACCTCACACAGGAGTAGCTGATTATATGTAAAGTGCAAAATATCTTGCTTACAGACTTATTTAAAGAAGAATGGCATACATTGTTACACATACACTATACACTGCACACAGACACAAACTTTGTGAATCAGAAGTAGTTACATTTCACCCAAGGCGATAATGTGTCCACCAATTTCACTGCTTTTTAAGCTTTTGTCACATGTGGCACAAGCTAAAACTGTTTGCTTATTGCAATTCCTTTCTTGGAAGTGTGTAAAAGTAAGTGTTGTCTAGTGTCTTTAATCGACTCTCTTTAAAGTTAATGTTTGCTTATTAACGTTTAAACATATGATAAACACCTAACATGAGAATGTTTTATACTGGGTGTGCAAAATCAGCGCAGCCCAATGTCTAGCTCACACAGAGGTTCAATATCAAGTTAGCAACTGAGCGCAAAATATCTTGTATTCCTAAAGCCTAATTTATAATTGTATTATCTGACAGCAAAATTAACTAACACTAAGGGAATAGAAACATCTATAAGAAGAATTACATTTATAGATGTAATGCATTTAGCCGAGCTCTTATGGATAAAACTAAGCTCTTAAATATTAGATGATAAATCATAGTTACATAATACTACTTTTACAAAAAAAAAAAAAAAAAAAACATTAAACACAGAGACAAATTAAAAAAAAAGTTTATTATATACTGAGAAATAAAATTAAAATGACATTCAATATTATTGAAATAGCTGATAAAGAAACTCTCTTAACCTTCCGACAGGAACGTCAACCTTCCTGACGTTAATTGCAATGCATTTGATGCTTTTTTCTGTTTTTCTGTATTATCATTTGCTTTTAAATCTTTTTGTTTTGTTTGTTTTTAAAATGGCGGATCTCTTTTTGGTATTCATTTATAACATACAGAACTGAACATTGATAGCTAAAATAGATTTTAAAATTATTAGTTAACAAAACACTTAGTAACTATACTAAATAGCTCTACTGATAGACTTAATTATTGAACTAATCAAAGTAGATAGTATATATTCTGTGTACATATCAGTTTCATGATGCTCCTATTGACGTACATTTTTCACGCTATTTTCACAATCTTTTGGAAAGATATGTACTACATATCTTAAAAAATAAACCAAATAAATTTAAAAAAGAAATAAATTTTTTTTAAAAAAAGTTGGTATAACTTTAGTTCCACAAAATAAATATAGTATTAAAAATTTACTACATTGTCTATAAAAGATAACATTCCTAATAACAAAAAATCTGGTATTTATCAATTTAATTGTTTAGATTGTGATCAGGTTTATATTGGAAAGACGATACATAATTTGGAAACCAGAACGAAAGAACATTTTCATAACATTAAGTATAACAAACTGATAAATTGGCCATATCAGATAATTTTTGGTCATTTAACCATGAAATAAATCATGAAGTGAAATTATTAAAACAATTAAATGATTCGATAGATTTAATAGTGTGGGAAAAGATATTTATTTTAAAAAATGAGCATTGCGTAATGAATTTTGAAATACCAGCAGTTGATTCTATTTTTAGGTTTGTTTCATTTTCAGATGTTGGCAATACTAAAAAACATAAGAAAGGCATGTTAATCTGTATCCTTGACAACGGAGTTTATCTGTGGATTGAGGACACAAGCAAGTTGTTTGTGAGATCGAGTTCCATTTGAAAAGAAGTATCAACACCAATTTCTTAAGATAAGTGAAGTGTTAGTAGCAAATATCTTTATTTGTGTAATATGTACTATATTTCTCACTCGCATCTTACTGAGGTAACTGTTCTTTTTTGTCTAAGTTTTCTGTTCCCTGGTTGCAAAGAAATATCAGCAAGTTCTTCCTGTGGTTCATTAGGTTTAGTTTTAGCAGATCACCTTTATATCATCTGAAAGTGATGTAATCTGTACTCATCTTTGGAGCTAGTTGTCCAGAAAATTCAGAGCCAAACCGTTTTTTTGCCTTAAAATTATATTTAAACATTATAGTTTCAGAGTCTCCTGTCTGTTATGCCCTAGCACCATTTGAAGAAATGAAATGTGTAGTGTTTAAATGCTGTGTGCAGGTGGGCATGTTGCAATGAAATTAGTGAAATTCTAACCTTTAAACTACGTGGTTTCATTCCATAGATTGTGTCATAAGCAGAGATATCTTCTGAATATTTGTGAAAGCTACTGAACACATTTGCTTCCGGTTTTATAGACTGGTTCCTACTTTTGAAAGTAAAATTCCACATGCAGTGTTTGTGATTGTGAAATATGGTTTACATACAAGTAACAGCCGTTGATACCAGATTATATTAAGTATTGTTTAGAACAGGAATACAGTCTTCTTTTAGTCGGACATAATTCAAATATAAAGATCAATAGCAGTGTGCACACGTACAACATAAAAACAAAAAGTTGTATGTATAGGGAAGGGAAAAGTAAGAAGTTTTTTGAAAAAAATCCATATGTGATTGGTAAAGTACTACACAATAAATTGCCATCCTCGATTATACAAATAACAGGTTCCAAATTCTCTAAAGAGTTAAAGAATTACCTTATAAATTGTGCATTTTATGATAGATGAATATTTATAAGTAAATAATGTTTAATGTTAAATGACAATGCCAGAAATTATGTAAATAATCTATTGGTTGCAATAAATTGAAATTGAAATTTAACATTATATCACTTTCTTGCTGAAACAGTATATACTCCATACCAGGTTAGGTTAAGGGTATCAAATGGCCGCACCGTGGCTCAGCAGTTAGACTGCTTGGCTCTCACAAAGGTGGCCCGGGTTCGATCCCAGGTGACCGCAAAGTGAGATTTGTGGTGGACAACACAACACTGGGGCGAGTTTTCTCCGGGACCTCCAGTTTCCCCCGCCATCTCATTCCACCGGTGTTCCCTCTTCATCTCATGGATCATCAGTGTCACCGCCTGCAGTGCCGTATGTAGTAAAAGCAGGTATTAAACACTACACATTTCATTTCACATTTAAGGGTATCAATGTCAACAGTGGCTATTTGGAGGCAAAGTGTACTGAAACTTTAAGGTTTGATAGTCATAATAATAATTAGTGATAATGTTCTGCTTGAAGTAAATGTTACATGAAAACATATTATAGCCCTAGATTTATCGTGATTCTACTAGATCATCCTATGATATCAATAGAAGAATGGTTGATACATTTCTGAGCATTGGTGTCATATTTGTATACACAAGTTCTGCATGACCACGGGTATCAATTGCATGAACTCTTCTACTTACAGTTCCCATCTCATATATAAAAATAAAGAGATTAGTACTTTATTGGAGAGCTTCACCAAAGGAAACACAGAATGCTAATGAAAGTTTGCATAGTCTGATATGGAGTAAATGTTACAAAGAAGTTTTTGTATCAAGAAAGAAATTGCAAATTCCAGTGACTGCAGCTGTTAGTGAATTTAATATGGGTTATAAAGCTAGACTAAATGTTGAGATAAAAGTTACAGCAAGCAAAGTAAGTCCTGTTAGCAAGAAAACTAGTAATATTAGGTACAGGTGAAAACTAAAACAAAGTGCTCATAGTTCATTGAGCATTAATATATACGACAGGAAATAGTTAAAAGTGACTAAATTAAAAGAAGAACAAGATGATAAACTAGCTGAGTGGTCTTCATATAGTGCAGGAGGGTTTTAAAACACAAACAAATATTTGTTTATATTTAGAGCCTCTAACTAGATTTTTCTTTGTGTCCAAATTTCAGCATTTTTTAAATACTTCTAATACTCCAGATACTGAAGTTTCCATGAATTTCTTTAACTTTTGCATACAGGTACATTCCTAGATAGTGTTCAATAAGTTGGTTATGATTATGGCTGTATATGAAACAACTTAATAATGGTACAAAAATGAATTTAGAAGCTATTGTTACCCAATCGGCAAACTCTACGGTGTACATCGATCAATAAATGCAGGGGAAAGCCGGTGGAGGGGGGCGTGTGGCATTGGTACCGCCCGCGGAGACGTGACAGAGTGGAGGGAGGGGAAACCACAGGGGTGGCTGAATCTTCGTTACCCCCTCCTCCTGCCGCCTGAAAGAGCGCGAAACTTCGAGAATGTTTTTCCCTTCCATGGTAAAGAATTTTCTAGAAACATTTAGCCACCGATCAATAGAGGGACGATGCGACCGAGAGTTCAGTTCAGTTCGTGGCGAGTAGCGTGAGGAGCGCCCAGTGTACGTGTGACAGACGAACTGGTGAAATGTAATTGTGTGCATTACGTAATTCTATGTAATCGTCAAGTGTTCGGATTGTAATTCGGAGGAAATAAAGAACATTTTTGAGTGGTGCAATTGGACTTTTTATTTTACGAACCCACAAAGTCACAACTGGTGTCAGGAGTGGGACAACGGCCATGGAATCGGCATTGGAAAAGATTTTACACAAAATGGAAGAAATGAAGACGGCCAACGACAATATCGCCGAGTAGATGGAAGAAATGAACGCCGAATTAACAGCGAAGACGGAAACAGCAAACAACAACATGGCCACGACAAAGACCGCAAAGATGGCCGAACTGACCACGGAAATGAAGGTGGCGAACGAGGCTCTCGCCGCCAAATTTGAAGAACAGTTGGCCGGCGTGAGGGATGACGTGACGGAGCTGGGCAAGCAGATGGGCCAAGTGGACGAGTACGTCGAGGACCTGGCGAACCACTTCAATGACCTAGAGGAAAAGGCCGACAGTAACGCCAACTCCGTGAACGCCATGGCGGAAGGCGTCGAAGACCTTGCTAACCGCGTTAACAACCTGGAAGGAAAGGCTGAAAGCAGCGTCAAGTCCCTGAACGCCATGGTGGAGGACGTCGTTGGCAGGAGGCTGAAGAATTTGAAGGCCAACGCGCCGGGATGCGACACAACATCGGCGCACGTCAAACCTCCGAAATATGACGGCGCGTCAACGTTTGAGGTCTTCCGCCGCCAATTCGACGCAGTGGCCAAGCACACCAAATGGTCAACAGAGGAGGAGGCCACGCAGTTAATAGCCAGCCTCCAGGGACGGGCCGCGGAAGTCCTGAACGCGGTGCAGACAACGGCGGCGCGCGAAGTCATCTGGGAGGCCCTGGAGAATCGTTTTGGTAACCACCGCTTAGCCGCAGCGTACCGCAGCCAGCTAAAGCAAGGTCACAGCAGCCAGGGGAGACCCTCCAGGAGTTCGCCCTAGCAGTCGAGCAACTGGCTAGCAAGACCCTAGTCAACCTCCCACCAGAGTTCGTATCCCGGGAAACTACCTACACATTCGTTGACGGGGTACGGGACACGGAGATTCGTCAGCGCCTAAAGCTCGGCGATTTTAAAACCATCCACGAGGCGCTAACGGAAGCATTAAGGATGGAGGCGGCCAAGGTAACAGCTGTCCCGACGTCGAGAAGGAAGAGTGTCCACCACACCGGAGACAGGAAACCAGCCGGGGCAAGCCGGCGAAGACCTAGTTGCCTGTGTTGGGGGTGTGGACAGCCCGGACACCTGGAGAGAGTCTGCCCACACCAGGATGAGCTGCCGGAAAACGAGTAAGGGCCGTCGTGGAGAGGGGCACGTCAGCGCTATCACCACCATCCCCTCGAGTGACACTGCGCGCCGTCAGCCGGCGTATGGATGACAGCCTCGTCGCGGACGGTTGGGTGAGAGGAAAGCCGTGTCGCGTGCTGGTTGATACCGGGCAGCCGTGTCCATCACCAGACCTGACGTGGCGAAGGGTTTGCCGACGAGGAAGCCGAGCCGACCATAACAGCTTGTCACGGCATCGGGCGACACCTTGCCTGTGGAGAAGGAGGCACTGCTGGAGCTGACCTTGGGACGGAGTGCCGTACGTCTGTGGGTGTTCGTCGCGAAGGTGACTGAGGAGGTGATTCTGGAACTGGATGCCCTCAGGAGTCACGAGGCGACCGTCGACATCGGCAGGAAGGTCCTGCGGCTCAACGGAGAACAGGTTATACTCCGTCAACCAGAAGAGCGCCTTGTAATCTGCAGGGTCGTCTTGAACGGAAACGTGATTGTCCCCGAGAGGAGCGAGGTGATAGTGACGGCACGACTGGAAGGCCAGAGAACCAGGAACATGATGCTGGACCAGAAGACGCCTGTACACGGACTGTGTGTAGCCAGGGCATTGCTGCCGTGACAAGATGAGGTGCCAGTGAGACTGCTAAATCCAACGGACACCGATCACGACGTCCAGGCCGGGACGGAGTTGGGAACGTGCGAGCCCGTGGTGTGCGTAACAGCAATCGACAAGACACAGGAGCCGGTGCCAACGCAACACCTGGGGCCCCGGCAAGAAGGCTTACTGGAGAGGGCGACCGACCACCTTACCGCAGAACAGCTGGAGAAAGTTCGACAACTGCTGAGGCGGTATCAGCGCGTCTTCAGCAAAGGTGATAGTGACTACGGCCACACGGACAAAGTGCTTCACCGCATCGACACCTGGGACGCCCGGCCTATTCGGCAACCACATAGACGCGTTCCGCTGGCGAAGCAAGGGGCGGTACGAGACATGCTGGAGGACATGAGATCCAGGGGGTGATTGAAGGGTCTGACAGCCCTTGGTGTGCCCCTGTAGTCTTGGTGACGAAGAACGGCGAGCTACGCTTCTGCGTGGACTACAGGAAGCTGAACGCTGTCACCCGGAAGGACTGCTTCCTCTTACCCCGGATTGACGACACCCTGGACACGCTAGCTGGTGCACAGTGGTTCTCGACCTGAACCTGAAGTCGGGCTACTGGCAGGTAGCTCTAGATCCGAGAGACAAGGAGAAGACCGCATTCTCGACAGGCCTTAGGCCTCTGAAACGCACCAGCTACCTTCCAGCGCCTCATGGAGTCAGTGATGAGAGGACTGACTTACGTCACCTGCCTGCTATACCTGGACCACATCATCATCGCCGGTAAGACTTTTAAAGACCATCTCGAGAATCTGAGTAAGTTGCTACAGAGATTGCAGGCGACCAACTTGAAGATGAACACGAATAAGTGCCATCTCTTCCGCAAGGAAGTGAACTACTTGGGCCACATAGTCTCAGCAACCGGAGTGGCCACAGACCCGGAGAAGACACAGGCTATGAAAGATTGGCCTAGCCCAAAGGATAAGAAAGATTTGCGCAGTTTCCTGGGGCTGTGCAGTTATTACCGACGCTTCATAAAGGGGTTCTCTAACATCGCCAAACCCCTCACCCGCCTGACAGAGGAACACCGGCCTTATGTTTGGACGGAGGACGCCGAAGATACTTTCCAGCACCTGAAGAAGACCCTGTGCAGTGCTCCAATTTTGGGTTTCCCTCAGCGTGGTGGCGCCTTCATTGTGGACACCAACGCCAGCGACCATTGCATTGGAGGTATCCAGGACGGCAAAGAGCGGTTGATAGCCTACTACAGCAAGACTATCCAAGGCAGAGAAGAACTACTGCGTCACCTGACGAGAGTTACTGGCGGTAGTAATGACCTTGGAGCACTTCCACAAGTACCTGTACTGTAAGCCATTCCTCCTGAGGACTGACCATTCCGCCCTAATCTGGCTATTAAACTTTAGGAACCTGGAAGGCCAGACAACACGTTGGGTCCAGAGGCTGCAGGAGTACGACTTCACCTCGGAACATCGCAGAGGGAAGAGCCACGGTAACGCAGACGCTATGTCCTGAAGACCCTGTCCAGAAGAGCGCAGTCATTGCGGAAGAGTGGAAGAGAAGGAGCGTGCCGCAGCAGTCCGAGTAGTCACGGCAGTGCCTGCGGACGGCTGGAATAGCGCAGGCCTGAGGAGGGAGCAGCTGGCGGACGCAGACTTGGGGCCACTCTTGAGGGAAGTGGAGACAGGGACAAGACCAACCTGGGAGGATATCGCACCAAGGAGCGCCACCTTCAAGTCGTACTGGCCCCAATGGGACTCGTTGAAGATCAGAGAGGGCGTGCTGTTCCGGGTATGGGAATCACCCGATGGGAAGACGCAGAGAGAACAGTTGGTACTTCCCCGGAGTAAGGTCCCGGAAGTCTTGGAGGAAGTGCACGCCGGTACTTCAGGAGTACACATGGGAGCGAACCGGACGATTGACAAACTACGGCAGGGCTACTACTGGCTGAGGCTCCGAGCAGACGCTGAGAGATGGTGCCATCATTGTCACGTGTGCGCGGCGAGTCGCGGCCCCCAGACTAGGAGCCGGGGTAGCATGCAGCAGTACAACTTCGGAGCGCCATTCGAACGGATCGCCGTTGACATTGCTGGACCGTTCCCAATATCCGACCGAGGCAACAAGTACCTGATGGTGGTCGTGGACTACTTCACTAAGTGGCCGGAGGTGTATTCCATCCCGAACCAAGAGGCAAGGACAATCACAGACTGCCTCGTGGAGCAAGTGTTTTGCCGATTTGGGGTACCATTAGAGCTGCACAGTGACCAAGGCACCAATTTTGAGTCCAACCTGATGAAGGAGGCACTAGAGACTTGGGGTTAACAAGTCCCGCACAACACCTCTACATCCCCAGTCGGATGGGATGGTCGAAAGGTACATCAAGAACTTAGAGGAACACTTGAGGTAGGTCGTGGCCAGCCATCAGCGAGACTGTGACGTCAAGGTGCCACTGTTCTTGCTGGCCTACCGCTCGTCAACACACGACACCAAGGGAATGACGCCAGCTAGCTTAATGTTCGGCCGAGATTTACGCCTCCCTTGTGACCTGGCTTTTGGAAGCCCTCCGGGGGTGAAACAGCCAGCGACCGAGTATGTGGAGAACCTGGTGGACCACGACATGCACGAGATGGCTCGACAGAACATCCTGAAGGCGAGCGACCGCATGAAAACCCGATACGACAGGCAAGCCAACAGCCAAGGATTCCAGCAAGGTGACCTGGTCTGGTTGTACCGCCCTACCCGGACCAAGGGACGCTGCCCGAAGCTTCAGCAGCCATGGCAAGGAACGTACGTGTGGTGAAGAGGATTAACGACGTGGTCTACCGCATCCAGAAGGTGCTCCGAGGAAAGATGTTGGTGGTACACCTGGATCGCCTGGCCCGCTACGATGGTGCTGTTCTGGACGAACCGCCTTGAGGAGGGAACAGTGTTACCCAATCGGCAAACTCTACGGTGTGTATCGATCAATAAATGCAGGGGAAGGCCGGTGGAGGGGGGCGTGTGGCATCGGTACCGCCCGCGGAGACGTGACAGTGGTTGGAGGAGAAACCACAGGGGTGGCTGAATTTTCGTTTGCCCCTCCTCGTGCCGCCTGAAAGAGCGCGAAACCTCGAGAATGTTTTTCCCCTCCATGATAAAGAATTCTCTAGAAACATTTAGCCACCGATCAATAGAGGGACGATGCGACCTAGAGTTCAGTTCAGTTCGTGGCGAGCAGCGTGAGGAGCGCCCAGTGTACGTGTGACAGATGAACTGGTGAAATGTAGTTGTGTGCATTACGTAATTCTATGTAATCGGCAAGTGTTGCGATTGTAATTCGGTGGAAATAAAGAACATTTTTGAGTGGTGCAGTTGGACATTTTATTTCACGAACCCAGAAAGTCACACTATTGACACATTGCTTCACTCACACTGTATATTCACAGGACATGTTTCAAGAGCTTTTGCTCTTATCGTCAACTGGTACTCAATTCAGCTGACTCGAGTACCAGCTGACAATAAGAGCAAAAGCTCTTGAAACATGTCCTGTGAATAAACAGTGTGAGTGAAGCAATGTGGCAATATCCTCTCGATTCACTTTTGTATAAATTTGTGCTTCACTGTCCCTATGCTTCTTTCAAATTTATACTTTGAACTTAATGATTGGAAGCGTAAGTAGATTCCCTTTATTCCGCTTAATGATAAAATTTCAAGCATTTCAAGTGTACATTTCATGTTTTGCTTTAAAATTATTAACCTCTTCACCAATGAACATTTAAACCCTACACAGGCCAGAAACAGATACGCAGTAAACGGAACAAGACATTTAAATTGTTAAATGCTGTAAAAATTCTCCATAAATACATATTCGTATCCTCTGTGTTTATTAAGTTATTTTAGCAAAACAAAAACTGGTTTAAAGCTCATTGAAGGCAGTATACATCCATGGTATCATTAAAATAAAGATTAATAAATCATTGAAATTTAATTATTTTGTATCACTGTAGAGAAAGCCTTTCTTTGCGTTGAGCACCCTAACAATGTGTACTTTTGTTTTATCGTGCATACAAACTAATCCTTATGTAGAATAAAAAGAAGTATTTCAGAAAGTGGAGTGCCATTGTTACTAAAATTAGGCAAGTGAGTCAACCTTGTATATACTTTTCTCCACTTACAAGTTTTTTGATGAAGACTAGTTTCTGGGAACGTTTTCCCAACCGTCCCTTTCATGAATTTTGAAATTCTCGCGGTAGATGATGTCATCAGACTTACCAGGACTTTAGACGGCAGCACGACAGCAAGCCAGATGCAGGCACTGGATGCATCATCAGTCAACCACAGAACTGATGATAGGGAAAAGTTTCCCAGAAACTATTCTTCATCAAAAAACTTGTAAGTGGTGAAAAGAATATACAAGGTTGACTCACTTGCCTAATTTTAGAAACTAATCCTTGTTTCACATAAGCTTTTCCCGTATCTCTTAACGCTTGCGTGACCTAATCCCCTCTCACTGGCTGCTGTTGTGGTATAGACTGTTATGCGGTAAAAAGTTAGTTTGTTTCTTAACATGATGATGTATTATGTAGAAAATGAAGCTAGTTACAGTGAAGCAATGAATATTACACAAATATAACTATTTGTAACAAAAACTTCACTTAAGAAAAATGATGTCAAATTTTTCTTATTAATGGAGATCAATTTTACAAACAAATCACTTGTACCATCAGTCCAAAACACCTACAACACTTATACTTACTCAGTGTTTTGGACTGATGATACAAGTGATTTGTTTGTGTCATCGATCTCCATTAATAAGAAAAATTTGACATCTTTTTCTTAAGTGAAGTTTTTGTTACAAATAGTTACATTCGTTTAATGGTGATGCATCTTTATATGTTGGAAGACAATTGTCAAATTTATATTTTTGTAACTGTTTGAATTAAATTTATTATGCAACAGACTTTATCTGAAATGCATGTTAATTCTTAAACGAAGTAAAGATGAGGTCCTTTGCTTTCAAGCCCGCCTTTCAGATGACACAATAGTACGTGCTTTAGCGGTAGTGATGGCATATTTGTTTGTATGACTTTTATCACTGACCTAGTTTTGAACTGGATTTGTCATATATTGCCATTTGAAGGTGTGCTGAACTGTGCCGAGTGTCAGAGCTAAATTATTTTATTGATAATTTATTGTGTGTGTACTTATTATATGTATAATGGCAGAGTCTACCACCACTTTTTCGCTGAAGCATCACAAGAGTAAACGTTTACAAAGCAGCGAAAAAACAATTGTGGTGCACGTGTTTAATGCACTCACAGAGAAGAATCCATCTTTGTCAGTGCTCTGAACTTATAGGTGTGAGTGTTAGATCCGTAGGAACTTTGCAACATGAAATTGAGACAACAGGAAAACTTACCACTCCAGGCAAAGGCAGGAATAAACAAAAGCGCGTGCTCTGAGAATGCCAGGAGTTAGTGAAAAGTGCTGTGCATCGTCATGTGCATCGCTTTTTTCTTTAGATACGAACTCCCTAACATAAATAAAATTTTGTTGCTGTAAATGAGAATGCCGATTTACGAAATTTCAGCAGATCTGGTCTGTATAGATTGCTTAAACAGCTGGGGTTTGTGAATGAAAAAAGGGGCAAGAAAATTACACTAAGAGACAGAGGCGATATTGCTGTATGGTGAAGACATTATTTACGAACAATCAGACAGTACCATGATACAAATCGCAAAATAGACTACCTTGACGAGACTCGTGTGAATGAAGGACATCAGACAAATAAAGTATGGTGTGACACAATTATTAAGACTGAAAGTATGTTGTGCTGATTTAGAAAATCCCTGTGGAAAAGGCCGAAGAATGATTCTCACTCATATAGGAAGTGATAGTGGTTTTGTGGAAGGTGGTCTACTGCTGTTTGAGTCAAAGAAAACCGGTGACTACCATGAGCATTTGACTGGAGATGTGTCTCAGCAGTGGTTGCAAGTGTGTTGGCAAAACTGGAATCAAGCAGCATAATTGTGAGAGACAATGCTCCTTATCACAGCATTCGTGTCGAAAAGAAACCAAATACATCCTGGAAGACAAAAGACATTTGACTAGCTGCTTGCAAAAATGAAGTTGTAAATGAATTCCTTATTAAGCCAGAAATACTGGAACTGGTAGTAAAGCATGCCAGCGATTGTAATAAATACGTAATTGATGAAATGGCAAGATCAACTGTGCATGAGGTACTCAGGTTCCACTATTTCACTGGATTTTAAATTCAAATAAGCTTATTTGGACCAAAACTAAAGGATTTCTAATAAGTAACAATAATATACTTAAGTTGTCCGATATTAGGCCATTGTTTGCCACAGAGTTGTCAGAGATCAGCAACGAAACACGGAAAAAGGCAATTCGTCATGTGCTCAAAGAAAACAAAATGTGGGAGCTGGATGGCATCGTCGACAATGTAATAGAGGGGATAATTATAAACCATACGGAGAGTGCCGACAGCAAAACTGACACTGCAGAATCAGAATCCGAGATGGAAGGGATTACTCCATTACCAGATTTTCCATAATGTGACTCAATTTCATTATAAACTTGTATTTATGCATTCCTTTATGTCCTTATTTGCATGATTTTATCAATCTTCCTGGCAATTATTATGACATTTACTGCAGGTTTAAATGTGACAGGAAAGCACATGATGCATGTCAGCAGAACAATGTTATATGAAACATAATATATGTATATATCAGTTGTGTGCTCACCTTGGTAGTGTAGATGGTAACATGTCTGCTTCACCTTCAAGAGGTTCCGAGTTCGAATCTTGGTCAGGGTGAGTTACCTGGAAAAGGTTTTTTCCGAGGTTTTCTCTTATACTAAAAGACGAATGTCGGGTAGCTCTAAACTCCATTGACCCTGGGCTTAATTGAGCATCATTTCACCCATTTCATTTATCAACCCATATGACTTAATGTTAGAGGATGTAAATTTAAAAAAAAAAAAATCAGCAGTGTAATCGAAATGTTGGGTTCAAATTTAATAGGGTTCAGTTTATGCTACCAAGTAATAATAATTGTATATGCTGCATCACACACACACACGCACGCACGCACACACACAACACCGAGACAAGATGGCGGAAGGTAGTGGAGTTGGAAGTGCTCTTGATAGTTAATGTGACGGTTAAAAGTGGTAATTTAAAGAATGAGTATAAGCAAGAAATTCTTCGGGCAGTGAGCGTGTTAAGAGGCGAGTTCGCAAGCTTGAAAACCGACGTGTCTGAGAAGAGGAATAGAATTTCGGAACTAGAACGTCGTGTAACAGAAACGGAATCCATATTGCAAGCTTTTCAGAGCGGCAGTGGTGATGGCGCGACATCTACTCAGGCGGCCGGGAACTGCGAGGATGGTGAGTGGATATTAGCGGGCCCTGCCGGCAGACGGAGGAAGTCTTATGCGTAAGCACTGGAAATTAATAGCAGCGCAGTACAAAGAAATGCACCTGCAGAAATTAAGACTTTCAAGTTATTCGTTAAGTCGAAAAATGATCAGAGCGCCGAGTATATCAAAACTCTAATTAAAACAAAGGTGAACCCAGTGAAAATGAAAGTGGGAATTACAGCTATGAAAACGCTACGAAATGGACAGGTATTAATAGAATCGGATAAAAGATGTGAATCGGAGAAGGTGTGCAGTGAAGTAAATCATGTCGCCATTAAGGTAGTTGTCTCATGTGTTTATGTGAACTCCTAAGTGGTTTACCGAGAAAATACGAGTCAGTTGGAGAATTTCATGTCATGTCGGCACGTTGGCCATAGTAGCACAATGGTAGTGCGGCTGGACGGAAACCAGAAGATCCGTGGTTCAAATCCCGGCTATGGCATTGAATTTTTCAGTCTGACTCTACGTTTCCACGAAGTAAATCATGTTTGCGGCAATGAACTAGAAAGCTACCTCCGAAACTCAAAAAGCCAAGACTATAGTTTTTAACGTGCCGGAAGACATAACTATGGAAAACGCAGAAGAGGCGATTATATCGCAAAATTCAGAAGCAAACCTTAGCAAGGGGGAGATAACACCGAAATTTTATTTTTGAGGACAGGAAGAAACACAAGAATTTTGTCATTGAAGTCAGCTCCGAACTGCGGAAACGGCTTATAGGCAGGAAGTTGAAAATTGGGTGGCAAATCTGCAATAATGATGATTATATATCAGTCCTACGATGTCATAACGGCTCGAAATACAACCATAGAGCACACGATTGCAAAGCAGAGTTGACATGCCCACACTGCACAGGAAAACATAAGATCAGTGAGTGTAATGCGAGAAAAGAGAACTATTGCTGCATCAATTGCACAAATTATAATAAATACAACGACAAACCAGTATACGTAAACCATTCATCGCTGGACATGAACTGCACGTGCTACAAAAACACATTGAAAAGAAACGCAGACAGAATTGAGTACTGACATGATTCATAATTACTCAAAAACAAATATGAAATGTATAAATTGTATACAAGTTAATTTACAACATAAACGTGTGGCGACAAGTAATCTAATAAGTATAATGAACGAGAATCATGTTGACGTAGGCTTCATATAAGAGCCGTACCTTATAAATAATTGCCCAGCTGGAATACCCAAATCACTCAGGCTTTATGTTAGTGGAAATGGAAGAAAAAGAGCAGCGATAATTATAAATAATCACGAAATAGATGCAGTAGTAATCACACTACTCTCTAATGAGGATACTATAGTGATCGAACTCACCCACAGAACATGCAAATTTTACGCAGTAAGCGCATATTTCGACATCACAGAAGATACTGAGAGAAACATTAGCCGAGTGGAAGATATTTTAAGTTACACCAAAGGCAATGGTTTGTTGATCGCGGTTGACAGCAACTGTCGTAGCAAAACATGGCACGATTTGTTAACAAATCAACGGGTTAAAGCGCTGGAGGAATTTGTAACACCGAATGATATGAATATCGTTAACAAGAGATCTGAACCAACTTTTGAAACCATAAGAGCCAGGAGCTATATTGATCTAATAATAGTCAATAATAAATTACTGAGACAAGTGACCGATTGGGAGTGTGGCACTCAAGAAAGCTGTTCGGATCACAAAATTCTATCTTTCAAAGTCAACGCAACACGCCAGCGGCCACAGATCACAAACACGGTCAGAGAACTAGACGGTATATAATAAAAGATGGAGACCTGGAGAAATTTGAAGCCGCTCTTGTGACGGAAATCATATCCAAGTTCGGCCGTCTAAACAACATTGCAGATACGAGGAGTATAGATCTTGAGTTGAAAGAGAAAATCAATGCATACGAGAACGTTGATGAAGTAGAAAACTTATTCTTCTCAGCAATTACAGCAGCATGTAACACAACGTTCAAGATTTCCCGAGGCGCGAAATATGCGCTGAAAGGAAATACCGTACCCTGGTGGAACGATGATCTAACCATACTAAGGAAAAGGAACAATGCGCTACGGAGGCGATTTCAAAGAACAGCAAACGAAAATCTAAGGGTGGAAAGGAAGATAAAATACTACGAAGGCAAACGCGAATATGAGAGGAAATTGCAAGAAGCGAAATTTAACTCCTGGAAAAAGTTTTGTACTATACTTGATGGAACCAACCCCTGGAATGTAATTTATAAAATAGCGGCAGGAAAACTCAGAACCACCATACCACTGACAACTCTCGAGAAAGAAGATGGCACATACATCACGGACACCGAGGATACAATTAAACATATTGTGACTTTGGTGGGTTCGTGAAATTAAAGAGTTCAATTACACCACTCAAAATGTTCTTTATTTCCACCTTATTCCAATTACAGTTCCAATTTACACAATTACAATCTTGCCAGTTCGTCTTTACACGTACGCTCAACTCAACTACACGTCCGCCCGGCTCAGACTCACTCACTCAACTACACGTCCGCCCGCCGCGACTTACCCAACTCGACTAACTCTCGCCTCGCTTTTACCGATCGCCCCGAAGCCTCTCGAATCTTCCGTTATGGAGGGGGAACACATTCTCGAAGCTTCGAGCATCTTCGCGCGGTAGGAGGAGGGGCCACCTCTTGCGTCTCCCCGCCACCGCCAGTCCGCATTATCGATCGGCAACGCGAGTTCGCCGTTTGCGTGACAATATGCTAATACGTTTTGTGCCCGAAGATAATGAAAACAACGATAGCGCACACCATAAGGAACTTCGAATGGAAGTTAGAGCTCCAATAGACACCAAGGATGATGTACTTTTTAAAACAGAAGAAATATCTGCTCTTAAAAACTTTAACCCACAAAAAGCACCTGGTGAGGATGGTTTAACCAGCGATATCCTGCTAAGAGGTTTTAAAGTTCTGCCGTTATCCTTCACGCAGCTGTACAATATATGCCTGAGTAGAGGTTGCTTTCCAAAAAGATGGAAACATTCTGTTGCGATTCCACTCCTTAAACCCGGCAAGGAAGACTGCAAGGACGTGTCTAAATACCGCCCAATTAGTTTGATAAATGTTGGCGGAAAATTACTTGAGAAACTAATGATAGACAGAATTAACTACCATGTACGATCCAATGATCTACTCAACAAAAATCAATATGGGTTTACTCCCCAAAGAGGAACAATAGAAGCAGCGATGGCTGTAAACCTTTTCATTGAACAAGGCTTGAGATCAAAACAGTGCATAATCCTAACAAGCCTGGATGTAAAAGGTGCATTTGATGCAGCATGGTGGCCCAGCATCCTAAAAAACTTAAAAGAACTTAAGTGTCCAAAGAACCTTTTTATCCTGGCTTCAAATTACTTCAGCAATAGGAAAACATTATCAATAAATAATTACACGGCCGTGAAAAGAAGTCCAGAAAGGGTGTCCTCAAGGATCCTGCTGCGGTCCAGGATTTTGGAATATTATGTACAACAGCATGTTAAATCTACAGTTCACCAGAAGAACAAAAGTGATTGCTTTCGCAGATGACGTTATCATCTTAACAAGAGGAACATCCAAACTCGAAGCAGAAAACACGGCGAACCAGGACATACTGAAGATCCAGAACTGGGCCACAGACAACAAACTAGAATTCAATGACAAGAAATCGCAGACTATGGTTATCTCCAGGAAGAGAAACGAAGATAAAGAAATCAGCATTTACATAAATAACAAGAAACGCAGACAAACGGAGGAAATGAAATACTTAGGCATCTACTTTGACAGCAACTTCAACTTCAATGCGCACATAGCTCATACTGCACAAAAATCCATTAAACTCATCAATATGTTATCACGGACAGCCAAACTACAATGGGGATTAGGATACAGATCTCTAAGAACGATCTATGAAGGAGCTATAGTTCCAGCGATGACATATGGCTCACCAGTGTGGATAGAAGCCATAAAGAAATACAAGAACATTATTAAGTACAGAAGAGTGCAGAGACTAATTAATATAAAAATTGCTAAAGCATACCGTACAGTTTCATATGAGGCTTCATGTATAATAGCCGGTACACAACCTCTACACGTAACCATAGAGGGAAAGGTAAGGACTTATCTGGCAACAAGAGCTCACAATGAGGAATACGACGCACCAGTAGAAATGCGACACTGGAGACACCCGGCACAAAATCCTTCAATATATGAGACAGACAATAACAGTACATACGCATTTGAAATATACACAGACGGCAGCAAAATGGGAGACAAAGTTGGGGCAGCGGCAGTAATATTTATAAACGGCATGTTGACCCATAAGTTAAAGTTCAAGCTGCATGCTCGATGCTCAAATAACCAGGCAGAGCAACTTGCAATTCTTGAGGCGCTGAAGAAACTAAAGGAACTAGAAAATGAAGGTTACACTGATAAACGAGTTGTATTGTTCACTGATAGCAGGATAACACTGGATCTCCTGAAAAACAACTCGAAACACAATTACCTGACTGAGGCAATCAAAGCTAAAATCCTCGACCTGAGAACATCAGACTGGATGCTGCATTTGATGGGTGAAAACACACTCGGGCATATATGGCAATGAAACAGTAGATAGACTAGCAAAAGAGGCTGCTGGGGAAGATCGTGAAATACAATATAATAAAACACCTAAAGAAGTCCTGATAAGCATGGAGAGAGACATTGGACTGAATGCATGGCAACTACTATGGACAGCATCAAGGAAAGGAGCCATCACCAAAGAATTCTTCGCATCAGTGAGAAAAAGACTAAAACAAGAACTGCCCATATACCAAGAGTTTACAGCAATTGTCACAGGACATGGAAAACTCTGCTCATACCGCCATCGATTTTCTTTACTGGATAGCCCAGTATGCAAATGTCAAGAAGAGGACCAAACAGTAGACCACATAATATTCAGATGTCCAATCATAAACAAACAAAGAACCGAAATGATCAGGAAAATAAAAAGCACACAATGCGCGTGGCCCATTGCCAAAGAAGAACTTATTAACACACATCTAAAATGTTTCGTCAAATTTGTTAAATCAATAAACTTCACAGATATAGAGTAGGCAAATGAAGCATAAAAAAATTCATTAAAACTGCTAATTAATTGCAACTATTTTAATAAGAATATTGTAAAATATTGTAGAGGATACAATTCAATACAAATACAAGATATGTAAAATCATTGTAAAATTATTGTAAAAGTTGTATATAATGTAAATAAAATAAGGCATGTAGTATTCCTAAGGAATGGGGCATGCCAGGTAATAAAAAACACACACACACACACACACACACACACACCCACCCACCCACACACACACACACACACACGCGACATGGTGAGTAAGATGGCGGATGATGTGGATTCGTGTGTTGAAAGTGCTCTTGATTCATTGCTTAGTGTGACAGAAATAAGCAAATATTTACGGTGTGACTTGAAGGATTACATAGTGAAAACCGTAAGTAAATTAAGGAAAGCATTTGTTAAGCTAAGAAATGATATTTCGGAGAAGGAAAATGAGTTGAGTGGTCTGCAATTTGAGATGAAGAATGTGAAACAGCGGGCCTTCCAGCACCATCTGTTGCGGGACCGACACAACCAGCTTGTGAAGTGGGCTCACAGCATCATCTGCCATCTAGCATCGGGGATCGAAGCTACGCAGCGGCTGTAGCCGGGAATTACGAATCGGCTCGTCCAAAACCGCATAGGTTAGTGGTGAAGTCAAGAAATAATCAAATCACTGAGTATATCAAAACTTTAATCAAAAGTAAGTTGAATCCAGTGGAAATGAAAGTCGGAGTAAATGCTATCAAAGCTACCAAAAGTGGCCATCTGGTCATTGAGACAGAGAGCAATGAAGAAATAAATATTATCTGCAAGAAGATAACTGAAAAATGTGGAGCAGAATTGGATGCCAATTTAAGAAAGCTATGGAATCCGAAAATAATTATTTTCAAGGTTCCAGATGACATCACACCTGATAATATAGTAGCTGCAGTAACAACACAAAATAAAGAAATGGAAGATTACAAGAGTGAACTGAAGGCACTATTCGCATTTGAGGATAGGAAAAAACAAAAGAACATTGTTCTAGAACTGAGTGGAGCAGCAAGAAAACAGATAATTGATAGGAAACTGAAAATTGGCTAGCACATTTGTAATTGGAATGATTACATCAGAGTTAATCGGTGCTACAAATGTTGCAAGTATAATCACAAGGCTTCTGACTGCAAAGGGAAACAAACATGTCCTAAATGTTCAGGGGAGCATCTTTTGAAGGAATGTCCTGCAAAAAAGGAAGAATATAGGTGCATAAACTGCATTAACTATAAAAAATACAACAAAGATGAAGCGACAAATGTTAATCACTCTGCACTTGATGGACAATGCCCCAGCTATCAGTTTGCACTGAGAAGAATCGAACAAAACACAGATTACTAACATGGATAAAAGTAAATACAACTTGCTGTGTTTCCAAGTAAATGTTCAACACTCTAGAGTAGCAACTTCTAACTTGGTGCAACTAATGCATGAGCAATGTATAGACCTAGCGTTTATACAGGAGCCCTATTTAATAAATAACAAGTTATGTGGCATACCATTAACATCTAGGATTTTTACTGCTGGTGATCACAGATCAAGGGCTGCAATTATAATAAACAATAAAGACATTGATGCTACCACAATCAGACAGGTATCAGATGAAGACTGTGTGGTTATACAGGTGACACATGGGAATAAAAACCTTTTTGGAGCTAGTATGTACTTCGATGGGCATGCAGATATAGAAAATGACTTTCGAAAGATGGAAAAAATTATGCAGTTTACCACTGGTCATAGATTGATGATTCTAGCAGACACCAATGCTAGAAGGAAATTATGGCATGACACCCTATCCAATGAACGAGGCAGAAACTTGGAAGCATTTATTACTATGAACAACCTACATATTCTCAACGAAAACAGTGGAGTGCCAACCTTCGAAACACAAAATGGTAAAAGTTGGATTCACTTGACCATAGTTAATAACAAACTACTGCGGGACATACAGGGTTGAACCACAGGAACAGAAGAAAGCAGTGCTGATCATAAAATAATATCTTTCAGTGTAGGGAATGCCACCCGAAACCAGATGCACACACACAAAGCAATCAGATATGTTACAAATCCACAAAACTATGACAAATTTAAAGAACTCTTAACAAGAAGCTTCACCAATAATTTCAACTGCAATGGAAACCTGGAGGCTTTAGATGAAGAACTGGTTGAAAAGGTTAGATCCAGCTTAGATATTGAACACCTGATTGAGATTTACTACACTAGCATCCACGAAGCATGCAGCGGAGCATTCCGTCTAAGTAGAGGCAAGCAAAGAAAACTTAAAGGGAAAACCGTACCATGGTGGACACTAGAGCTAACTTTGCTGGGGAAAAGAACAAATGCACTGAGATGTCACTATCAAAGAACCATGAACAATGAACACCTAAGAGAAGAGCGAAGAAATCAATATCTGCAAGTTAGACAACAGTATCAAGTAAAAATACAGGCTGAGAAAGTGAAGTCATGGAAGGAATTCTGTAGTGCAACTGATGGTTCAAACCCATGGACTACAGTTTACAAGATGGCAGCTCACAAAACTAGAGGTCAGACTTCACTCACTACACTCAGAAAAGAAGATGGAACCTACAGTGAAGATACCTTAAGCACACTTACGTATATGCTGGAAAACTTCACTCCTGAAGACAATGAAGAGGACGACACTGATCAGCATAAAGAACTTAGGAGGACAGCAACACAACTGATGCATACACCAAATGACAAGGAATTTACAGTCGGAGAAATAGCGAGAATAATAAAAGCTTTCAACCCGAAGAAGGCACCAGGAGAACATGGGATAACAAGTGATATACTGCTCATCGCCTTTCAGAGTTTCCCACTTTTCCACACTGCAGTATACAACAAGAGCCTGGAAACCGGTATATTCCCTGCAAGATGGAAGCGCTCACTGATAATTCCCATTGTGAAACCTGGCAAAGCACAAAGTGAATGTGTGACAAATTTAGACCTATAAGCTTACTAAATGTAAATGGAAAAATCTTAGAAAAGCTCTTGATAAAAAGAATTGAGCACCACATGAATTCAAGAAATCTGTTTAATACCAGGCAATATGGATTTATGGCCCAAAAAAGCACAGTTGATGCAGCCATGTCAATGAAATCATTTGTGGAGATTAATTTAAATGAATTTGGGTATATCATTTTAGTAAGTTTGGATGTGAAAGGTGCATTCGATGCTGCCTGGTGGCGTGGAATACTAAACAATTTAAGAAAAGTGAAGTGCCCAAGCAACTTATACAAGCTATCCCAGAGCTATTTCAAAGACAGAACAGCCAGTCTTTGCTCTAGTGAGTTCAAGATGCAAAAGCAAGTTAAGAGGGGGTGTCCACAGGGATCGTGTTGCGGACCTGGATACTGGAACATTCTCTATAATTCTCTGCTTAACTTAGAATTCTCTAAGCGAACAGAAGTAACTGCCTTTGCAGATGATCTGCTAATCATGACAAAGGGAAAGAGTACACTTGATGCCGAAAATTTTGCCAATCAGGATTTAAAGAAAATTGAATTATGGGCCAAAGAAAATAAAATAAAATTTAATGAGTCTAAATCAAAAGCCATAATGATAACAAGGAAGAAAAAAATAAACAACGAAGCAATTAATATCTATCCTAACAACAAAGTTATTGAACAAGTAGATATACTCAAATACCTTGGCATATATATTGACAAAAGGTTTAGATTCAACCATCATGTTGATAATCTACATGACAAAGCAATAAAATTGACACATTCATTATCCAAGACTGCAAAACTTACCTGGGGGCTTGGAAACAAAGCATTACACACCACATATAAAGGTGCCATAGAACCAATATTAATATATGCAGCCCCAATTTGGGGAGCTGCTCTACAAAACCAAAAGAACTTAAGGAAAATACAGAGAATACAGAGACTATTCAACATTAAAATCATAAAAGGGTACAGAACGTTATGATGCTTCTTGTGTCATAGCTGGTATTGAACCCATTGACATAACCATCAATGGGAAGCTAGCACTATACAGGGCTATACATGAAAGGAATAACTATGATGCAGCCTTACCACCAAGGAAATGGCAACATCCTGCAGAAGTTCCTGAAATCACAGAAGCTGAGGAAGCCAATAATTACATATTCAGAATCTACACAGATGGGAGTAAAATAGTGGACAGGGTTGGAGCTGCAGCAGTGGTGTTCAAACATGAAGCACTTAGTCTTCAACTAAAATATAGTTTGGATGGCAAGTGTTCAAACAACCAAGCAGAAGAAATTGCTATATTGAAAGTGCTACAAGAGCTTCGAAACCATATAGACTTAGCACTTGAAGAAAAGACAGCAGCAATTTACTCATATAGCAAGGTAACGCTGGACACACTGGTAAACAACATAAAGCACAACTCAGTCGTGGAGGACATTGCAGCCACTCTAACATCCCTGCAACAAGCTAATTGGAGAATCCACTTCAAATGGGTGAAAGCCCATGTAGGAATACCTGGCAATGAGATGGTTGATAAATTGGCCAAGGCAGCTGCTCAAGATGAAGGACTGCCAATCATTTGCAATAAGGTTCCCAGGTCAACGATCAAAGCAGACATAAAAGAAAGAGGACACGAACAATGGCAACATAGGTGGAACAACACAAACAAAGGGGCTCTCTGTAAAACTTTCCTCCCAACAATCAAAGATAGGTTAAAGAGAAAACTTCCCATTGCACCAGAACTTACTGCTACAATCTCACCATTTAATTTTTGAATGTAAACACAAACAACAGCAGAGATCTATATTGGTGGCAGAAGTGCAAAAACAAGGAGGAAAATGGCCCACAACCAACCAGGAATTAATCACAAAATACTTGAAACCATTTTGCAAATATATTCATTCAATTAAATTATAAAAAGTAGTTAACCTTAAATTCAATATACTAATAGAATTAGAGATAAGACTACAAAAATACTATAAAACAATACAATGCAAGAATAGGCTAGTAAACTAGAGAAAGGAACTACCACAATATAGGTTCGAAAAAGCTAAAAGGTGTATATATCAAAAATAAATTAGGAACAAGTCTGTTAATACAAAATTGAATCGAGAATATATTGACACATTGCTTCACTCACACTGTTTATTCACAGGACATGTTTCAAGAGCTCTTGCTCCTATCCTCAGCTGATACTCGATTAGTGCAAGTTGTAGTGGTTTCTTCTTTCTCCGTATTGTCAATAGATGGCGTGATGTACTTGTCAAAGATGTCCGGTGGTGGAGTTTCAAAATTCATGACTCTATGACGATTTTTGTTAATGAAGATTTTTTCCCATACGGAAAGGTCTATGGGGTGATTAACGTATTTTATTAGAGATGTTTCCAAATTGATGTCATGTCTAGTATTCAAAAAATGAAAAGCCACTGCTGATTTTTCTGTTTCACCATTTTTAATGTTTCTCATATGTTCTTTAGTTCTGATGTTAATATTTCTTTTTGTTTTTCCTATATAAATTTTAGGGCAAGTTTCACATTAGATCTCATAGATTCCTGGTTTTTCTTTGGTAGTGATTGAATTTTTGGGAGGGCCTTTTAACAAATTTCTGATATTAAACCTGTTTTGAGGTGCAAGAGTTATGTTGTGTTTTGAGAAGATTTTTTGGAATTTGTTATAGGCTAATGGGTGGAAGGTGAAGGTGAGGATAGGAGCAAGAGCTCTTGAAACATGTCCTGTGAATAAACAGTGTGAGTGAAGCAATGTGTCAATATATTCTCGATTCAATTTTGTACTAGTTTGTGCTTCACTGTCCCTACGCTTCTTTCAAGTTTATACTTTGAAGTCTGTTAAGCTTATACTTTTAAAATTGAATCTGCAAATTATAATGTATAATTATGTATTGTAATGCATGTAATATGACCATGTAATGGGGCATGCAGTTGATACCAATAAAGAGAAAAAAACACACACACACACACGCACGCACGCACGCGCGCACACACACACACACACACGCACGCGCGCTGGAAAGAAACAAACCTCTCCGTTAGCATCTTTTTTATTACAGTATTTCATAACCGAAGTTCATTGTAGCTGACGTAACTGTTTTCTTCGCTCAGTTCATATAGTAATTTTGACTGCGTCAGAGTTCTGAGCGACTTCTTTAGCTAAAGCACATTTGAAATTGTTACCTTAATGCTAATTATGGTTTCAAATAGTAATGTAGCAAATAAATTGGCTAGTGTAGGAAGTCTACGGGCTTCTGATATTACTTCAGAAAAAGTAGAAGACTTTTTGCTGTTTGACAGTGATTTGGATATTGCAGCAGCAGCAGCAGCAGCAGCAGCAGCAGCAGCAGCAGCAGCAGCAGCAGCAGCAGCAGCAGCAGCAGCAGCAGCAGCAGCAGCAGCAGCAGCAGCAGCAGCAGCAGCAGCAGCAGCAGCAGCAGCAGCAGCAGCAGCAGCAGCAGCAGCAGCAGCAGCAGCAGCAGCAGCAGCAGCAGCAGCAGCAGCAGCAGCAGCAGCAGCAGCAGCAGCAGCAGCAGCAGCAGCAGCAGCAGCAGCAGCAGCAGCAGCAGCAGCAGCAGCAGCAGCAGCAGCAGCAGCAGCAGCAGCAGCAGCAGCAGCAGCAGCAGCAGCAGCAGCAGCAGCAGCAGCAGCAGCAGCAGCAGCAGCAGCAGCAGCAGCAGCAGCAGCAGCAGCAGCAGCAGCAGCAGCAGCAGCAGCAGCAGCAGCAGCAGCAGCAGCAGCAGCAGCAGCAGCAGCAGCAGCAGCAGCAGCAGCAGCAGCAGCAGCAGCAGCAGCAGCAGCAGCAGCAGCAGCAGCAGCAGCAGCAGCAGCAGCAGCAGCAGCAGCAGCAGCAGCAGCAGCAGCAGCAGCAGCAGCAGCAGCAGCAGCAGCAGCAGCAGCAGCAGCAGCAGCAGCAGCAGCAGCAGCAGCAGCAGCAGCAGCAGCAGCAGCAGCAGCAGCAGCAGCAGCAGCAGCAGCAGCAGCAGCAGCAGCAGCAGCAGCAGCAGCAGCAGCAGCAGCAGCAGCAGCAGCAGCAGCAGCAGCAGCAGCAGCAGCAGCAGCAGCAGCAGCAGCAGCAGCAGCAGCAGCAGCAGCAGCAGCAGCAGCAGCAGCAGCAGCAGCAGCAGCAGCAGCAGCAGCAGCAGCAGTTTTATTCATCCGTTAAGTCAATACAATGACATTGGATACGTCAATACAAATATTTATATATTGATGGTGAGTTTTCAGGATTTGAGGGGGGTGTTGAGGATATAGGTAGTAGTGAGGAAGAAAATGACCCATTTCAGACAAGTGTTCATGAAGAATAAACATGATGGAGATATCAAAATAACTCAAATAGACATACCTTCACAAGCACAACCTATGGTGTACAACTGCACACTCAGCTACCTTCTGACAGCCAGCCAATTGACATTTCCACAAAATTTTTTACTACTGACTTACTGTCTCTCATTGTTTCGGAAACAAATGTATATGCGAGTAGCGTGAAGGAAGACCTGATTTCTAAAGGCAATTTACCACCTAAGAGTAGAATTCAGAAGTGGACAGAAGTAACAATGAATGAGATTTACAGACTACTTGGTCTAATTATACCCATGGATGTTATTCGTTAACCTACGCTACACATGTAATGGACCACAGATGACATACTAGCTACTCAATTTTTTGGGAAATGCATGTCAAATAACAGGTTTACTTCCATTTTGCACTTCCTTCATTTCACCTGCACAGAAAATGTAAATGATAAACTACACACAATCAGACCAGTTTTTTATTACATTATTTCAAAATTCAGGGAAAATTACGTGCCTAGTGAAAATATCATTGATGATGAAAGCCTAATGCTTTGGAAGGGCCGCTTAGGTTGGAAACAATACATCAAAACAAAGAGGGCCGAATTTGGCCTAAAGAGTTTTGATGTATGTGAAAGTAAAACAGGATATCTTTACAATAGCTGTATATACACTGGCCAAGGGACTGATAACATCGGCGACAAAGATTTGGGGTTATCTGGTTCCATAGTAATGCCCCTGACGGAATCTATACTTGATCAGGGTAGGACTGTATATTTAGACAATTGGTGCAGTTCCCCTAAATTATTAATGGCCATACACAAAAGAAAAACAAATGCAATTGGAACAGTATTGTGACTTTGTGGGTTCGTGAAATTAAAAGTCCAATTGCACAAACTCAAAATGTTATTTATTTCCACCGAATTACAGTTGGAAAACTTGAAAATTTCACAGAATTACGTAGCGCACACAATTACAATTCGCCAGTTCATCTGTCACAGGTCCATTCTACATTCACAATTACGTACAACTCCTCTGATACATGTACACAGTCTTCCAATCCGTTCACTAGCACAGCGCTCCTGACAGCTGTTCGCCAAGAACTGAACTGACTCCCCAACTGCAGTCCCTTTTTATAGGAAGATCGCTGTTTCTGGAAGTCTCGCGGTTGAGTAAATCAGCCCAAAGGTTCCAGATGTCGGGGAAAGGGAAAGAGATGGCTAGTGATGTTTTGCCAAACATCCCCTCGTTAGCGCTACAAGATAAATGGGTAGGCGTGGCTAAATGCTTCCCGTCTGGTCCCTACCTGCCAGCTGCTGGTTCTATCGGGAATTCCGATGTTCGGGTGACACTGCTCCCTCCTCAAAGCTGGTCGTCCCGAACAGCACCATCGTAGTATGCCAGGCGATCCAGGTGTACCACCATCTTCCCTCAGGGAACATTCTGGATGTGGTAGAAAACGTCGCTAATCCTCTTCACCACCCGGTACAGTCCTTGCCATGGCTGCTGAAGCTTCGGGCAGCGTCCCTTGGTCCGGGTAGGGCGGTACAGCCAGACCAGGTCACCTTGCTGGAACCCTTGGCTGTTGCTTGCCTGTCACATCGGGTCTTCATGCGGTCGCTCACCTTCTGGATGTTCTGGCGACCCATCTTGTGCATGTCGTGGAGATGGTCCACTAGGTTCTCTACATACTCGGTCGCTGGCCGTTTCGCTTCCGGAGGGCTTCCAAAAGCCAGGTCACAAGGGAGACGTAACTCTCGGCCGAACATTAAACTGGCTGGCATCATCCCAGTTGTGTTGTGTGTAGACGAGCGGTAGGCCAGCAAGAACAGTGGCACCTTGACGTCCCAATCTCGCTGATGGCTGGACACGACCTTCCTCAGTTGTTCCTCTAAGGTCTTGATGTACCTTTCGACCATGCCATCCGACTGGGGATGTAGAGGCGTAGTGTTGGTCTTGTACACCCCAAGCCTTTGTCGTGCCTCCTTCATCAGGTTGGACTCAAAATTGGTGCCCTGGTCACTGTGCAGCTCTAGCGGCACCCCAAATTGGCAGAACGCTTGCTCCACGAGGCAGTCTGTGATTGTCTTTGCCTCTTGGTTCGGGATGGCATACACCTCCGGCCACTTGGTGAAGTAGTCCGCGACCACCATTAGGTACTTGTTGCCTCAGTCGGACACTGGAAATAGTCCAGCTATGTCGACAGCGATCCGTTCGAATGGCGCTCCGACGTTTTCTTTTTTCTTTTTTTTTTTTTTGTAATTTACGTCCTCCAACGTTAAGTCATATCGGACGGTGAATGAAATGAACGAAATGATACTCAAATGAGCCCAGGGTCCATTGAGCCTAGAGTTACCCGACATTCGTCTTTCCAGATAAGGGAAAACCCCGGAAAAACCTTATCCAGGTAACTCGCCCTGACCGAGACTCGAACTCAGGGCCTCTTGAACGTGAGGCAGACATTCTACCAACGCGCTACTACCGAGGCGGGCACTCCGACGTTGTACTGCTGCATGCGACCCCGGCTCCTAGTCTGGGGGCCACGACTCGCTGCGCACACGTGACACTGGCGGCACCATCTCTCAGCGTCTGCTCGGAGTCTCAGCCAGTAGTAGCGCTGCTGTAGTTTGCAAATCGTTCGGTTCGCTCCAAGGTGTTCTCCTGAAGTACCGCCGTGCACTTTCTCCATGACTTCCGGGACCTTACTCCGGGGAAGTACCAATTGTTCTCTCTGCTTCTTCCCATCGCGCGATTCCCATACCCGGAACAGCACGCCCTCTCTGGTCTTCAAAGAGTCCCATTGGGCCCAGTACGACTTTTAGGTGGCACTCCTCGGTGCGATGTCATCCCAGGTTGGTCTTGTCCCTGCCTCCACTTCCCTCAAGAGTGGCCCCAAGTCTGCGTCCGCCAGCTGCTCCCTCCTCCGGCCTGCGCTATCCCAGCCATCCGCAGGCACTGCCGTGACTACCCAGACTGCTGCGGCACGCTCCTTCTCTTCAGCTCTTGTACACTGGCCACACTCTTCCGGACAGGGTCTTCGAGACATAGCATGTGCGTTACCGTGGCTCTTCCCTCTGCGATGTTCTGAGGTGAAGTCGTACTCTTGCACCCTCTGCACCCAGCGTGCTGTCTGGCCTTCCAGGTTCTTAAAGCTCAATAGCCAGGTTAGGGCGGAATGGTCAGTCCTCAGGTGGAATAGCTGACCGTACAGGTACTTGTGGAAGTGCTCCAAGGTCTTTACTACCACCAATAATTATCACCGGGTGACGCAGTAGTTCTTCTCTGCCTTGGATAGCGTCTTGCTGTAGTAGGCTATCAACCGCACATGGCCGTTCTGGATCTGCGATAGGACGCCTCCAATGCAATGGTCGCTGGCGTCGGTGTCCACAATGAAGGCGCCACCTTGTTGTGGAAAACCCAAAATTGGAGCAGTGCACAGGGTCCTCTTCAGGTGCCGGAAAGCGTCTTCGGCGTCTTCCGTCCACACATACGGCCGGTGTTCCTCTGTCAGGCGGGTGAGGGGTTTGGCGATGTCAGAGAAACCCTTTATGAAGCGTCGGTAATAACTTCACAGCCCCAGGAAACTGCGCAAATATTCCTTATCATTTGGGCGAGGCCAGTCTCTCACAGCCTGTGTCTTCTCCGGGTCTGTGGCCACTCCGGTTGCTGAGACTATGTGTCCCAAGTAGTTGACTTCCTTGGGCAAGAGCTGGCATTTCTTCGCATTCAGCTTCAAGTTGGTCGCCTGCAGTCTCTGTAGCACCTTATTCAGATTCTCTAGATGGTCTTAAAAAGTCTTACCGAGGATGACGATGTCGCCCAGGTATAGCAGGCAGGCGTCGTAAGTCAGTCCTCTCATAACTGACTCCATGAGGCGTTGGAAGGTAGCCGGTGCGTGGCAGAGGCCAAAGGGCATAACTGTGAACTGCCAGAGCCCTTGATCTGTAGAGAATGTGGTCTTCTCCTTCTCTCTCTCGGATCTAGAGAGTAGCCATTGGCCGACTTCAGGTCCAGGGTCGAGAACCACTGTGCACCAGCTAGCGTGTCCAGGGTATCGTCAATCCGGGGTAAGGGGAAACAGTCCTTCCGGGTGGCAGCGTTCAGCTTTTTCTAGTCTACGCACAAGCGCGGCTCACCGTTCTTCTTCGTCACAAAGACCACAGGGGAACACCAAGGGCTGTCAGACTCTTCAATCACTCCCCTGGATCTCATCTCCTCTAGCATGTCTCCTACCGCCGCTAGCTTCGCCAGCGGAATGCGTCTAGGTTGTTGCCGAATAGGCCGGGCGTTCCCGGTGTCGATGCGGTGAAGCACTTTGTCCGTGTGGGCGTAGTCACTGCTACCTTGGCTGAAGACGCGCTGGTATAGTCTCAGCAGTTGTCGAACTTTCTCCAGCTGTTCTGCAGTCAGGTGGTCGGCCGCTCTCTCCAGTAAGCCTTCCAGCCGGGGTCCCAGGTTTTGCGTCGGCAACGGCTCCTGTGTCTTGTCGATTACAGTTACGCTCGCATGTTCCCAAATTCGTCCCGGCCTAGACGTAGTGATCGGTGTCCGTTGGATTTAGCAGTCTCACTGGCACCACCTCTCGGCACGGTAGCAATGCTCTGGATACACATAGTCCGTGTACAGGCGTCTTCTGGTCCACCATCATGTTCCTGGTTCTCTGGCCTTCCAGTCGCGCCGTCACCACCACCTCGCTCCTCGCGGAGACAAACACGTCTTCGTTCAAGACGACCCTGCAGATTCCAAGACGCTCTTCGGGTTGATGGAGTATAACCTCTTCTCCGTTTGGCCGCAGGACCTTCCTGCCGACGTCGACCGTCGCCTCGTGGATCCTGAGGGCATCCAGTCCCAGAATCACCTCCTCAGCCACCTTCGCGACGAACACCCACAGACGCACGGCACTCCGTCCCAAGGTCAGCTTCAGCAGGACCTCCTTTTCTACAGGTAAGGGGTCGCCCGAAGCCGTCATCAGCTGGTATGATCGGCTCGGCTTCCTGGATGGCAAACCTTTGTCTATGTCGGGTCTGCTGATGGTCACGGCTGCCCCGGTGTCCACCAGCACGCGGCACGGCTTCCCTCTCACCCAACCATCCGCGATGAGGCTGACATCCATCCGCCGGCTGACGACGCGCAGCGTCACTCAAGGGGATGGTGGTGATGGCGCCGACGTGTCCCTCGCCACGGCGGCCCTTACTCGTTTCTCGGCTGCTCTCCCTGGTGTGCGCAGTCTCCAGGTGTCCCGGCTGTCCACAACCCCAAAACAGACCACTAGGTCTTCGTCGGCGTCCCTCGGCTGGTCTTCTGTCTCCGGAGTAGCGCACACTGCTCGTCCTCGACGTCGTGGTAGCCGTCACCTTGGCCACCTCCATCCTCAATGCTGCCGTCAGGGCCTAATGGATGGTTGTGTAGTCGCCGAGCATTAGGCACTGACGTATCTCGGTGTATCGTACCCCGTCGACAAAGGCGTAGGCGGCTTCTCGGGATACGAACACCGGTGGAGGGTCAACCAAGGCCTTGCTAGCCAGCTGCTCAATCGCCAGGGCGAACTCCTGCAGCGTCTGCCCTCGCTCTTGTGACCTTGTCTTCAGCTGACTGCGCTAGGCTGCGGCTAGGCGGTGGTTCCCGAACCGGTTCTTCAGGGCTTCCCAGATACCCTTGGGAGCCGACGAGTCTGGACCACGTTTAGGACTTCTGCGGCCCGTCCCTGGAGGCTGGCTATTAGCTGTGAGGCCTCTTCCTCCGGTGACCACTTGTTATGCCTGGCCACCGTGTCGAACTGGCGGCGGAAGACCTCGAACGTTAACGCGCCGTCATATTTCGGAGGTTTGACGCGCGCCGATGTTGTGTCGCGTCCCGGCGCGTCGGCCTTCAAATCTTTCAACCTCCTGCCGACGACGTCCTCCACCATGGCGTTCAGGGACTTGACGCTGCTGTCGGCCTTTCCATCCAGGTTGTTTACCCGGTTAGCGAGGTCTTCGACGTCTTCCACAATGGCGTTCAGGGACTTGGCGTTACTGTCGGCCTTTTCCTTTAGGTCATTGAAGCCGTTCGCCAGGTCTTCGACGTGCAGAGTGGCCGCGCCGTGGCTCAGTGGTTAGATCGCTTGGCTCTCACCAAGGCGGCCCGGGTTCGATCCCAGGTGACCGCAAAGTGAGATTTGTGGTAGACAACACGGCGCTGGGGCGGGTTTTCTCCGGGATCTCCGGTTTCCGCCGCCATCTCATTTCACCGGTGGTCCATCTTCATTTCATGTATCATCAGTGTCATCGCCTGCGGTATCATATGTAGTAAGAGCGGGCGTTAAACACTAAACATTACATTTCGACGCGCTGATCCTCATAGCCGATCCCTTTGCCCAGCTCCGTCACGTCATCCCTTACGCCGGCCAACTGTTCTTCAAATTTGGCGGCGACAGCCTCATTCGCCACCTTCATTTCCGTGGTCAGTTCAGTCATCTTTGCGGTCATTGTCTTGGCCAAGTTGTTGTTTGCAGCTTCGGTCTTCGCAGCGAGGTTGTTATTCGCCGTCTTTATTTCTTTCAGTTCCGCTGCCAGGTTGCTGTTTGCAGCTTCCGTCTTCGCAGCGAGGTTGTCATTCGTCGTCTTTATTTCCTTCAGCTCGGCGGTGAGGTTGTCGTTAGCCGTCTTCATTTGTTTCAGTTCCACGGTCAAGTTATTATTTGCCGTCTCCGTCTTCGTTGTTAATTCGTTCATCTTCGCGGCCTAGTTGTTATTTGCCGTCTCCAACTTTTCTAAAATCTGTGCCAATGCAGCCTCCATCGCTGTAGTATCCCACTTCTGACACCGCAGTTTCGCTGATCGCTGTTTCTGGAAGTCTCGCGGTTCAGTGAATCATCCCGAAGGTTCCAGACGTCAGGGAAAGGGAAAGAGATGGCTAGTGATGTTTTTCCAAACATCCCCTCGTTAGCACTACAAGATAAATGGGTAGGCGTGGCTGAATGCTTCCCGTCTGGACCCTACCTGCCAGCTGCTGGTTCTATCGGGAATTCCGATGTTCGGGTGACAGTTTGCTCAAATCGTATTGGTGTGCCAAAAGATGTGAATACGAAGGCTCTAAGAAGAGGAGAAATGCAGGGGCATCAGCGCCCACCCTTGACCTATGTTGTTTTGCAAGACAGGAGGGTTGTTACAGCATTATCCAATTACAGCTCTAAGATTTTGATGCCTGATACTGGAAAAAATGATGCTCGTAACAAAATGTCAATTTTCAAGCCCGATATTATCCAGGAATACAATGTGCATATGGGTGGTGTGGATCTAGTAGATCAGGTATTACACACATCCCTCTTTGCGAAAAACAATCAAATGTAAAAAAAAAAAAAAAAAAAAAAAAAAAAAAAAGTATTTTTACACCCGCTGGATATAACCATATACGATTGTTTAGTAATTTGCAGAGCTCTAAACCCACGGAACAGAATGACGGACCTGGTCTTCGCATATCAATAGCTCGCAGCCTAATTGAGCAGTATAACATTCAGAGACCTCTCCATACTGGGGGTAAGAAATCCACCACCCCATCCGCTCTCAGACTTGAAGAAAAACATTTTCCTATAATGATAGCACCCACAGCAAAAAAAGTCGCGTCCCTTTAGAAACTGTCTGGTGCGCCGCAAGAAAGGTATCCGAAAGTAAACTAGTACGATTTGCCGTGACTGTGGAAATGTGCCCTTGTGTTTATCCCTGTTTTGAGGTGTACCATTCAAGAAGGAAGCTCTAAAGGTAAGCCTTTACTTCTTATAGACTTTATTTAAATTTACTGTAAAACAAAGTTTAAAATAATTAGCGTTAATTAAGCATTAAATTCATGTATGTACAGGACGTCTATACACGTCCAAGTCGGTTAGAGGCCTTTTAACTTAGATGTCATATGACGTTTATACCGGTGAAAGAGTTAACTACTTTTACATTTCCATACTTCTTACACATTAAGGATATGTTTGTATTCACTACAATTCTTTCACGATTTTCATAGGAATTTGGAAGCTGATCGTGTCTTTGCAGAAGTTTTACCTCAACGACATTTGTATTTTAGAGAGAAATTATAGCTTTTTCTAGTTCTGGGATTACGTTTTCAGATTCACCATTTGCGAGGTCATTGCTACCGCCAAATTACTCTGGCCTTCGTAAAATTTTCGTGTCAAATGTTGAAAAGTTAAGCTGGAGGCACGCAATTTTTCATTGTAATTATGTTAAAGGTGCTGATATATAACATCTCTGACAACACAGCTCTTCCTCTATTACTTTTTGCTTGAATACTCCTTAGAACATGTCCCGCAAGAAATTTTTGTCTCCAACATCGGAGGCACGCACGAGGACTGACGGAACCTGCCGAAGTAACTTCGCAGTTGTAGTGGTCCTATCGGGGTTATTCGCGTAAGCTTCTGTTGCCAACCTATAAGACCAACACCGCAAGCCTAGATATGGTTGCTCATCAGCAGTAATTAGATAAGTAATGATAAACCTATATAAGTTAAGAAAGTGTCAGTTAGCATCAAATTATATTAAAACCTAATTCTAATTATATATTAATGCATAGTAATATCAGATTGATGTTAAAAGCTTAAGCTGATGTTTATAAAATTTCCGTGTCAATGTTAAAAAGTTGAGTTGAAAGCAAGCAATTTTTCCTTCAAATTATATTGAAAGTACTGATATATACTCTAACAACACAATAGTTGTGTCTCCATTATTTTTCGCTTTTGAGATTTCGCAATTATTTTCTTATCTGTGTTTAATCTTACGTTTTAATTACCTTAATAATTCCTGGTTAAACTCCAGCTCAGGTGTGAATTTAGATCTATAGGAATTCGAGAGATTAGCAAAACATTTGAACTGCTGAAGCCTAATATGTAAATTGTGCAATGATTCACGAACAAAAGACAAAATGATAACTTTAAAGTACATAGGTATCAAGTATGCTTATATTTGTTTCTGTCCTGAAAAAAGCGGGCAGCAAGGAGCGGTAGAAGTAACTAGAGCAGGCCTTCTCTTGATTTATACAGCTCCACGATTTGGTTTCTCTGTGTGTAGAAAGTACTGAGGTCCATTAAATTAAAAATACTATTAAACATTATTCAATAAATCAATATAATACAAAAAGCAGCAGCAGAAGAAATAAGGAAGAGTCACAGGTATGAATCTGTTCCTTTAATCTAATTTGATGTAATATTAACTTTCTATTTGTTGCTCTGTAGAGTTGCAAAGTGATACAACACGTCGTATAGGTTATAATAATAAAGTTGAAATGCACACACGCCATACATTACTTGTCTTTGCTGTACGCTGCAATGTATTTCAATATATTCCTACACTTGGTGATATGGTATCGATCGCAATCTTACAGGCACAACGCGCACACGCTCACATACTTGTCATTTGATTCCTGGAAAAACTTGTTACAACAAAACCATGGATTGCCAGTCTCGTCGTTACGTGCCGCATTTTATCGTTGGCTTTATCGCACACGTTGCATAGAAATCCTCTGATATGTTATTTTTCTTGTGGTGCATGTCTTGTACCTGGAAGCATTAGCTCGCATCTTAGATCGTCTATCAGGAAGGTCTCCCTGATAGGGTCATACACTGGCCTCGATCTTGAGTTCTGTGGTACTCCTAGAGCTTTCACAGTTCTTCCACCTGTTTGTATGTGAGTATTAGACCATACGTCAGGACGGTAGTATCTTAAGCCTAAACAGTCCCATAGCTGTGCTGAGAGGCAGTTGTGTGATGTTCCTGATACTGCTCTCATGTTATGCGTAGTCTGAAGCTTTTTCCCACTGTCTGGATTGTAATACCTAAATATTTGAAATTTTTTGCCCTCTTGAATAAGTTTGATGTTGTACATGCTTAGGATTTTATGGCCAGCGTTAATCCAATAAAATGTATTTTCCAGGATTGTGGGCCTTGGTCCAAAGGAAGAAAATTCTTGTGACATTTCGCTCATATCTCCGATGAGCATCTTCATAAGATGATTCTAGCTAGGTATTTGCCACGTCAGGAGAATTTTCATCCTTTGGACCACGGCCCACAAGCCCAGGTTTATGAGAACTTCTAAGTGGTTTACCGGGAAAATACGAGTCAGTTGGAGAATTTAATGTCATATCGGCAGGTTGGCCATAGTGGTAGAGCAACTGGACAGAAACCAGAAGATCCATGGTTCAAATCCCAGCTATGGCATATCGAATTTTTCAGTCTGACTCTACATTTCCACAATTTAGCCTACACACGGCCAGTGTGAAAGAACAATTAATTTCCATTAATTGACCTAATAGTGGTTAACTATAAAGCCCGGGCCTTAAAGTACTTACATGTTGTAAGTCGCCATTAAGGTAGCTGTCTCATGTGTTTATGAGAACTCCTAAGTGGTTAACCGGGAAAATACGAGTCAATTGGAGAATTTAATGTCATATGGGCACGTTGGCCATAGTAGCTCAGTGGTAGAGCAGCTGGACGGAAACCAGAAGATCCGTGGTTCAAATCCCGGCTATGGCATTGAATTTTTCAGTCTGAATGTACATTTCCACAATTTAGCCTACACACGGCCAGTGTGAATGAACAATTAATTTCCATTAATTGACCTAATAGTGGTTAACTATAAAGCCCGGGCCTTAAAGTACTTACATGTTGTAAGTCGCCATTAAGGTAGTTCTCTCATATGCTTATGAGAACTCCTAAGTGGTTTACCAGGAAAATACGAGTCAGTTGGAGAATTTAATGTCATATCGGCACGTTGGCCATAGTAGCTCAGTGGTAGAGCGGCTGGACGGAAACCAGAAGATCCGTGGTTCAAATCCCGGCTATGGCATTGAATTTTTCAGTCTGACTCTACGTTTCCACCAGGTAATACATTTTATTAAGTTTGATGTTTTCTGCTTCGGTGAGTCTCTTTTCCTGAACACTACCAGTTTTTCTTTTCCTCATTTATCTTAATGTTGTTTTGCTCCGCCCATTTGCTTAGTGAGTGTATCACTGACTGTAGTTTGTCTACATTTGTCACATCAATGGCCATGTTATCCGCATATGGGTTATGAGTACCTATATTATATAGTGAATGCCTTAAGATTTTATAGTTACCCTAATAACAAAATTCTTAAAACAATACAAAGAGTAAATTGGCAGCGTTCACTGAAACTAAGTTGTGAGCTAAGCATTTTCATATCACCCCTAAAAGAACTGCAGGAATAAATAAAATATTACTGACGGAAAATGCATACACGTGAGTAATATGGCAGAGTATCTATTACATCTGTTTAGGTTAGAAGGATATTTATATAAATGCAGCAATGTTACCCAATGAAAATTAAGTCTTTGTTAAGGTTATGTGACATAATTTCCGTATGGTAGACAGAACACCTACATTAGTTATTTTAGGGTATGTGCATAGTAATTCTGAGTTAATAATGAGTACTTGTAGATCATTAGCTTTTAGTAGCATTGGTGTTTTGGCCATTCTTTCTCATCACTTAGCAGTTGGCCTCTTATGTAAAAATATCCCATGGATAATAAGAGTTTAATGATGAAGCCTGGGAACCAAGTACTTACAATAGTAAGTCAGCACAAACAGTGTATCTCGAATACAAGAGCTCCTAGTGGTTTACCGGGAAAATATATGAATAAATTGGAGAATTTAATGTCACGACGGCACGTAGGCCATGGTAGCTCAGTGGGTAAGGGCGACTGAATGGAAACCAGGAGATCCATGGTTTAAATCCCAGCCGTGGCAGGGAATTTTTCAGTTTGACTCTATTTGAGCACTTTGTTTTAGGCTTTAACCTATCCCTAATACTACTAATTTTCTTGTTAACAGGCTTTACTTTGCTTGTTACAACTTTTTCCTTACCACTTATTCTAGTTTTATAACCCATATTAAATTCACTAACAAATACAATCACTGCAATTTGCAATTTCTTGTTTGTGACATTTACTCCATATCACACAGTGCAAACCTTCATTAGCATTCATTGTTTTTCCTTTAATGCAACTCTCCAATAGTGTACCAATCTCCTTATTTTTGTATCTGAAATGAGAATTGTAAGTAGAATAGTTCATGCAATTCATACCCCCATACAAAACTTTTGCATAGAAATATGACCCTTACCGATGCCCAGAAATGCACCAACCATTCTATTTATATCAAAATATGATCTAATAGAATTGCAGTAAATCTAGAGCTATAATATGTTTTCATGTAACATTTACCTGAAGCAGAGCATTCTATTATCATTACTTACTAATATCATTACTTACTAGCAAACTTTAAAGTTTCATTACATTTTGCCTTCAAATAGCAACTGTTGACATTGGTACCCCTAACCTAACCTGGTATGAAGTATATACTGTTTTAGCAAGAAAGCAATATAATGTTAAATGCGACTTTATTCCTGTTCTAAACAATACTTATCTTAATATAAGCTGCTGTCAACAGCTCTTACTTGTATGTAAACCATATTTTACAATCACAAACACTACATGTGAAATTTTACTTTCAAAAGTAGGAACCATTATATAACACAGGAAGCAGAAGGGTTCAGTAGCTTCACAAATATCAAGAAGATATTTCTGCCTATTATACAATCGATGGAATCAAACCACATAGTTTAAACGTGAAAAATCCATCAATTTCTTTGCACTAGCAAATGACCATGCCCACCCACACATGGGCATTTAAATAATGATGTAGTGGATCTTTAAATGATTCTAGGGCGTAACAGATGGGATATTCTAAAACTACAATGTTTAAACATAATTTTAAGGAAAAAAAATAGAAAACGTAATTTTTTGTCATTTTTGACGAAATTTTACTGATGCCTCCCCTGAATTCAGAGCTTTTAATATCTATCATTAACCACAACAATGATAATACACAACAATATATGTAAATAATTAAAGTACAATTAAGAAATTAAAAGCTAAAGTTAGATATACAGTGCAATATTTCACTGTGGGCCATAAGGCCATCATATTCTCTCTCACTCCCAGTACCTACCTAGGCCGCGCCATGGCTCAGTGGTTAGACCGCTTGGCTCTCACCAAGGCGGCCCGGGTTTGATCCCAGGCGACCGCAAAGTGAGATCTGTGGTGGACAACATGGCACTGGGGCAGGTTTTCTCCGGGACCTCCGGTTTCCCTCGCCATCTCATTCCACTGGTGCTCCATTTTCATCTCATGCATCATCAGTGTCACCGCCTGCAGTTCCGTATGTAGTAAAAGCGGGCATTAAACACTACACATTTCATTTCCCAGTACCTATCAGTCTTTTTGTTTTTATTTACATCCTCCAATGTTAAGTCATATGAAACCATGAATGAAATGGGTGAAATGATACTTAAATATGCCCAGGGTCCATAGCCCTTAGAGTTGCCAAACATTCATCATTCAGGATAGAGGAAAACCCTGGAGAAAAACCTTCTCTAGATAACTCACCATGACCGAGATTTGAACTTGGGACCTCTTGAACAGAGGACATACTACTATCTGCATTAACAAGGTGGGTACATATCTGTCAGTGAGTGTAATGGTTGAGGAGCAACTGTGGAGTTGATAAGTCTATACTACCATTGTTGCAGAGCATACAGTTGGGCTTTGTTGTATTCCAATGTGGTGCAGATGTACAGCCAAGCAGTCATGTTCTGTGTCTAGACAAAATTTAGCAACTGCTTACCTTCTCAGAGAGTTTTGATAGGAGCTGTATTTGATCTTTCCATTGATATTTACTAATTTTGTTTTCTAGAAGCTCTCAGTAGATTTTCCCGATTCTTTGGTATGTGTCAGTTGCTCAAGAGAATTGAAGAATGCTATAGCACAGTGGGATTAGGGTTCCATTTTTGCACGTTTGTCAGCCAACTCATTGCCAACAATGCCACAATAAGAGATTATACATTATAAGACTATTCTCTTGCTTTGTACATTAAGAACCCTGATCAGTTTCCTACAGTCCAGTATGTCACAAATAGGTGTGCTGGTGAAGTTTGTAATAGCTGATATTGCAGCTTGTGAATCATATAGACTTTTGAAAATATGTTTCATGGTGCTCTGAATTCCTTTTATCTCATTAAAAGCTATATATTGCTTTCCTAGAGATGTCGAGAAAAGTCTGCAGTGTATCCTAACACTAGTTAATCTATCTTTTTCTATAATTTATATGTATCCCAAATCCCGGACGGCCACAAGCGGCTGGTAGCCTATTAAAGCAAGATGCTGTCAGAGGCAGAGAAGAACTACTGCGTCACCCAGTGAGAGCTACTGGCAGTTCTGAAGACCTTGGAGCACTTCCACAAGTACCTGTGCTGCCAGCCATTCTTACCTGAGGACTGACCACTCCGCCCTAACCTAGCTACTGAGCTTTTAGAAACTGGAGGGCCAGACACTCCATTAGGTGCAGAGGCTGCAAGAGTTCGACTTCACCTGTGAACATTGTAGAAAGAAGAGCCACACCAACGCAGATGCCATGTTCCGAAGACCCTGCCCAGAAGAGAGCGGCCAATGCACAAGAGTGGAAGAGAAGGAGCTTGCTGCAGCTGTCAGAGTGGTCACGGCAGTGTCTGTGGATGGATGGGATAGTGCAGGCCTAAGCAGGAAGCAGTTGGCGGAAGCAGAATTGAGGCCACTCTTTAGAGGCAGGGACAGGACCAACCTGGGAGGACATCGCACCAAGAAGTGCCACATACAAGTCATACTGAGCCCAATCGGACTCAATGAGGTCTAAAGAGAACGTGCTGTTCTGGGTATGGGAAGATACAGAAAGAACAGTTTTTACTTCCGCAGATTAAGAACCTAGAAGTCTCAGAAGAAATGCATGCAAGTACTTCAGGAGAACACCTAGGAGCAAACCAAATTATTGACAAGCTCTAACGAAGCAAGAAATAACTGAGTGTGTGGGGAACTTTGTAGACCATCTCCACCACATGCATGAGATGGCTCGTCAGAACATCCAGATGGCGAGCGACCGCATGAAGACCCGGAATGATAGGCAAGCCGACAGACAAGGATTAGATTAGATTGATTTGCGTTCAGTAGGTTCACTTGTAGCCAGAATAGACTGTGAACATTGAACATGTCCAGAGGTATAAAGTTTAATAGCATATATATGTAAAGTTAACATAAGACATATAGTATACAGGCCATATGAACAACAATATGGAAAACAAAGCAGGGATAATTATATATGATACAAAATGAAACACTTTTTAAACCAGCTTTCAAGGATACCAACAGGGTGACCTTGTCTGGTTGTACCGCCGTACCCGGACCAAGGGATGCTGTCCAAAACTTCAATAACGTTGGCAAGGACCGTACTGGATGGTGAAGAGAATTAACGATGTGGTCTACCGCACACAGAAGGTGCCATGAGGAAAGATGTTGGTGGTACACCTGGATCGTCTGGCCCGTTTCTATGGTGCTGTTTGGGACGACCAGCCTTGAGGTTTGGGTAGCGTCTCTGTGTGGCATTGTTCTGCTGTTGCTGCCACAGGCTGGAGCCGGTCGCTTTACAGGAGAGGAAAAGACAGAGAGGCTCCAGAAACTTTCTGTCCATTATTTCTGCCACTTAAGTTCTTGAAAGGTCTGCAGTTTTCTAGAAACAATGGCTGGGGAGGTATAAATACTTGCAAGGTGTTGGTAATTGCAACGGTCGAGGATTGCAGTCTACTCCAGTGATTTCTTTCATTTCTTTCATGCAGCAAAACATCAAGTCAGTCTTGAAGACAGCTGATTGTCAAGTTTACGTCTTTTTACTGCAACAGAGGTTCATCTAAATTTCTGCAAATCAGATTTGCAAATCTATGTAACCCATCCTGTCACAATATTAAAGCAACGAGGACAATATATAGCAGATATATTGAACTCTGCAATTTTCATGTAAACACACACAATACAGTTGAATCTCGACACACTGTGGTGATTTGCATCATATCAGTCTGTATTTTTGTTGTTTGTATCTGTATCCACAGTTATTGACCCATTTCCCTACAATGTATGTTTGAAGTAATGAGAAAGAAAAGTGACTAATCAAGTACCTTGAAACCTTGTATCGTTTCATTGTTGTACAGTATGTAATTTGATTCGGCTAATATACTTGTTATCACTTGTTTTTATTGGTAACTCATGTTAGTGATTCCTTTTTGCTCATATAAGGCTTTTTGACCTCAAAATGGCCTATGATTCTGCCTGGCATATGAGTAAATTTTTGCAATGGTTAATGATGTCCATAGTTTTCATGTAAGGGAGTTTATGACATATGGTCTATAGACAGAACAGTATCTGTAATGGTCAGTGTTGAAAGTTATATTGTTTGCTATATCCATTAATCTCATAGTATCTCATGTTCCATTGCTTGTCACTTTATTTCTCGTTGTTGATGAACCTTCAATTGTTGTAGCTCTGTGCATACATGCTTTGACTGATGTTGCCATTAGTGCTTCCTGTTTACTCACTTGCAGTAATGGTTTTAAAACTTTCGGATAAAATGCATGACATCCATTTTTAACATTCTAAGTGGTTGTGACGGTGATGGTGGCAGCTCATAAGTACAGGAATCTGAAGTTTGAGTTCCAGATCACATAAGACTTGTTTTTGGCACTAGAGCCAAATGTGGAGTTGGAATATAGTTTTCTGTGAGCAAAGGTATCAACTCATTTGTTCATTAAATTAGAAAGTTTTGTTACTTTAGTTGAGAAACAAGATGGTTTCCCTTAACTGAATAAAGGTTTCAATATTAATGTGACATGCAGTTTAAAGTTTTTTTTTTTTTTTTTTTTTTTCTTTCAGATTATACATTTTATGTTACATCTTTATTCAAATGGGTTTTGGAAATCATGTTCTGTTTCTGTTGAGTTTCTTCATGGGCTTGAAATTAGTCATTTATATTGTAGGTTGGCAGTACTGTCACCCTATAGTCCTTTGCTTGCCATCTTCCTGATATGTTTGTCTACAGATCTAGCAGCAGCATCAGCAGCTATAAAATGGATATCAAAGAAGTGGATCCCCTCTCAGACTTTATAGCCTCTCACAGTGAGAGTGAGTTACTGATCAAGAGGGAGAATGACAGTGAAACAGTGCTTCAGGACAGTAAATGTGACATAACAATTAAAACAGAAATTAAAGAAGAACCCTGGGGGCTGGAAACAGAAGTTTCATCTATTTGTAATGGCATTAAAGTAAGTTTTCTTTAAGTAATTCACTGCAGTTACAGTTTGTTTCATTATTATTATTATTATTATTATTATTATTATTATTATTATTATTATTATTATTATTATTATTATTATTATTATTATTATTATTATTATTATTATTATTATTATTATTATTATTATTATTATTATTATTATTATTATTATTATTATTATTATTATTATTATTATTATTATTATTATTATTATTATTATTATTATTATTATTATTATTATTATTATTATTATTATTATTATTATTATTATTATTATTATTATTATTATTATTATTATTATTATTATTATTATTATTATTATTATTATTATTATTATTATTATTATTATTATTATCATTATCATGATCATCATCATCATCATTGTTATTATTGTTATTAAAACTTTATAAGGCAAGAAGCAAGATTGATTCAAGAAGTCAGACAAGTCCCAAAAGAAGTTTGTTGAACAAAGTCAATTAACTATAGGTAGGAGTGAGGTATCGTTTGTTACATAATGAAAGTGTTACGTTTCTTCATATTTTAACTTATATCTTGCATCAGTTGCATGTCCACTTTCTGACTTACCAGAGGTCAAGTGTTTCTCCCTTTACTACATAGTACTATAAGACCTAAAAGAAAGATGGCAAATTTGTATTATTTGGTGAATATACATAGTCTGTGTAGCAAATGTTGTAGGACTACCTCTCCCCATCACAGACTGTTTATTATTTCTAAATGTGATCTATTGACTGAAGATATTTGAATTAATTCCTGCTCCAGTATTACTGACTTTTCCTGGTTTATATTTATCGGTAAATATCATTGCCAATCTGCTCTTGGGTATTTAGACTGGAGAGTTAGTAGTGTTAGCTGTTTTGTTTCCGAGGGAATGGTGTTCCTTTTCTTATGAAGGTCACAAATCACGTTTAGTAGCATTTGACGTTAACTTCCAGTTCGTCATTTCTGAATAGCTGGTTTGTTTCATGCATGAAGGAAGTTCGTGTCCTTGGTGTTGTATTTCACTTGCAAAATGGTTGAGCTAACATTAGCAAGATGCAGACTTTCTTGTTGGCTTCATTTTAGACAAAACAGTTACTTGTATACAACCTGAGAGTTAAGTACTTCTCGTAGCTTAGTTTTGAAGCTTTCCAATTTACTTAGCATATTGTGCTTTGCTTTTATCCGTGCTTCAGTATGTACATTATTATAGACTTCATATATGTTTTGTATGCTTGATTCAGTTTTATTTTAAGGGAAATGTAACCAGGCATATTAAAGTAAAGGACAAAAATGTCTGTTGATTTTAGTATATAAGGAAACTAGGCTGAGACTTGATATAAATATTTAGATACCCCGAATTGGTCATTTTGGGAATGTGTTATAGTGTGTATGTGGTAAAGTCTTTTTGGTATTATGTAAGAGTATCTTATGGACACTCTCACTTTCTAAGTCTGTGTATCCCAAATCTCTGTGCTATAAGATGTACTCAGATACAGCTTCAGAATTGTGTTTAAAGCACTTCTAAATATATCTTATTATTGTGTTTCTTTATCTTAGGTGATCATATCATTCAAAGCTGCCACAGGAAAAGTTTTATAGGAATCTTTTATATTAAACTTCTTTTTATATAAATTTTGTTGTTATCTTTTACTTTGTCAAACATTGCTCTAAGTTGATGTGGCAGTGGAACCTTCCCAGTATGTTTATCTTAGTTAAATGATAAATAACATCCTTAAGGTTTCACGGATGGTCAGCCACGTGAAATTTAAGAAGATCGAGCTTTTGGCCATTTCACACTCATGGCCTTCATCAGGAACTGATATCACTCCTGATGAAGGCCATGGAGTGTAAAATGACAGAAAGCTCGATCTTCTTAAATTTAACGCAGCTGATCACACGTGAAGCCTTAATCAATAACACTTACCACGAAAGCTTCAAGTTTTACATAAATAATATGCATTATATTTTGTATGATGTCCTTTAAAGACTTTATTTGGTTGAATTTGGCATATATATATGAGAAACCTTAAAAACTGATAAACACATAGCTACAAGGAAAAATGCAAAACTCATAAATTTACAGAATATCGCAAAATGTTTTCAAGTTATTCCATGTCCAAATTTAAGGTTCTCCAAATTATTTGTTAGAACTAAATGTACTATTTGGCTAGCTCCCAATTGCTCTGGAAGAATACGAACAAATGATTCACACCTGGAACTTCAGTATTGTTCTTCTGTAGCATTACATGTTAGACCAAAGTCAACTAACAATAGGTAGCAGTGAGTTATCATTTCTTACATAATGAATGTGGTAGGTTGCTTTATATTTTTAGTTTATCTCTTTTATCAGTTGCATGTCCACTTTCTGACTTACTAGAAGTCAACTCTGCAGAACCCTCCAGTTTGGGGTCTGATTTCTTTAACAAGCAAGAATGCCTTGGGTTAAAGCGACTGGATGGAAACCAGGACATCTGTGGTTCAAATCCCGGCCATCGTGTTGAATTTTTAATGTCGACTCTATCAAAAACCTTAGCCTATATATGGCTAGTGTGGAGAAATGATTATTTTCCATCAATTAACTAAAAGAATCCCTTGTATAAATTTACGTCTTCCTCTCACAGGAAAATTTCATCATCCTGAGCTACAATCATTTGACCATTGTACTGTAACTTCCAGTTGATGTGTCAACTTAATTCCTGCAAACACAGGTAATTTCCATTCAGATAGTTATGGTTCTGAAACCATATTTTCTCAGTCATTGCTACTCATGACAGCTCTGCAGTCTGGCAGACCTTTGTTGCTGTTTTAATCAGTAGTTCAGGCTTTTCCTGTTGTGTTATCTTGATACAAGCATCCTTCAGCCAAGTTGTAATCTCTGCTCTATCACACATTGTATTTGGGAGAGATTTTAATTTTCCCCAATTTACTCAGTCCTTAGGACTACAGGCTCCTGTTCAGCATTCAAAGAGCATAAGAGGATAATTTTGTTATATCAGCACCATGTTTAAGACTGAGGCACAGTACTAGGTCTGTTACTATTTTCTGCGTTAAGAAATGGCTTGTATGAAATAGAAGTGTTGAGTACTTCCCTTTTTGTTCCCTAAGTACCATTATATGTCTTTGTTCCAGGTCACATTGTTTCCTTAATTTATAAACGAAAGACATTTTTATCCTACTTAAGCTTCTGTTCTTTAGGAACTTTACTTTTTAAGCTTTTAGGTTTGCCTTAATTTTCATCAATTCTAGCTGTTCAGTTCTCTTTTGTACTTCAATCATTTTCAAAGTTTTTTCCTCCGTTGTTGCTAAAGTGCCTTAAATTTCCTCCAGTTCAATTAAGTATGTTTGAGGTAAGGTTTCAGAGATCCCTTGTTTCTGACATGCATTGCAATTACTTTTTATTTCTTTGGTTTCATGTGTTTCCATAAGTATAGATAAAGGTAAATCAGCATCAGTAAAGTCTTGAACACTGATACAAAGTTATATACTGAGGGAAGTCATGGTATTATTGACACAGTTGTCCAGGTACCACAGTTACTTGGATGAATCATGTAACACTTTGAGTTAGGTTGATGCTTACATTTATTTCTTCTTTATCTGCCATATTCAGTGAAACCAATGGATAGTTCAAGATGGAATACCTTATGCCTCACATCATAGAAGGATCATGATTAGAATGATGTTCTCCTATATCTGATAAACAAATTTAATTTTTTAAAACACTCCTTTTACCATTTTTCTATATTCTTGACCACATTATTTATTTAGATCTATAACCTTCGTGTGTTTTGATCTTTGTTTCTGAATAGCTCATAATGCTATGTAGGAAACAACAAAACACTAATCGTAACAATTATTTGTAGTTGGTTTATTGCCACTCGTCACTTTTTATATTATTGAGGGAGTAGTTTCAAAGGCTGTTGCCTCCATGTTTTTGTTATAATTTTACGTCCTCCAACGTTAAGTCATTTCAGACAATGAATGGAATGGGTGAAATGATGCTCAAATGAGTCTGAGGTCTATAGAGCCTAGAGTTACCCGACATTCGTCTTTCTGGATAAGGGAAAACCCTGGAAAAACCTTATCCAGGTAACTCGCCATGACCGAGATTCGAACTCGGGACCTCTTGAACATGAGGCAGACACTCTACCACCACGCTACCGAGGCGGGCTGTTGCCTCCATTTTCAACCTCTCTCCAACTCATCTCAGTTGGAGAGAGGTTGAAAATGGAGGCAGAAGCCTTTGAAACTACTAAAGCTACAAAAGAGTAAGCGACTGTCATTAAACCAACTACAAATAGCTTTTACGATTAATTTTTACATCACTGTCACTAAATTCCTCCAAACACACATCACAAAACACTAACTCATCTCATGGAGTAAATATCAATACTGTGTCTTCTCATATAGTAAATAGTCCTACATACCACATGTTCACTATATATAACCAGATACTTTATGTGATCCAGGACATTTTGTTGATGTTGTGTAAGTTTGCTTTGTTCTTTTCCAGGATGAGGACTTAAGTGCAGTAAAATCACCAAGGTAAGCCTTAACCCTTTTAGTGCTGTAGTATTAACTGCTTCAGCAATCACCATTTAAACCCTGCATGGGTTGGGAACGGTTACCCAAACAAGAACAAGAACAAACAGAACAAGACATTTAAATTGTTAAATGCTGTAAAAATGCTTGTTAAATACACATTCGCATCTTCCATATTTATTAAGTTGTTTTAACAAAAGGAAAACTGGTTTAAAGCTCATTAAAGGTAGTACACTTCTACAGAATCAGTAGACACTGTATTAATAATTTGTTGAAATTTCACTATTTTGTTTCACTGTAGCAAAAGCCATTCTTTGCATGGAATGCATCTAATATTTGATTCATTATTGTTTTGTGTGCATACGTATTGTGTATATATATGTAAAGCTGCATAAGCAACTTCTTTAGTTCAAGCTTTTAGGGTTTAGTTTATCCTACCAAGCGATTATCATTGTATATGTTATGTTACACACATGACCGCGCCGTGGCTCAATGGTTAGACTGCTTGGCCCAGGTTCGATCCCAGGCGACTGCAAAGTGAGATTTGTGGTGGACAACACGGCGCTAGGGCGAATTTTCTCCGGGATCTCCGGTTTCCCCCGCCATCTCATTCCACCGGTGCTCCATCTTCATCTCATGTATCATTAGCATCATCGCCTGCGGTGCCGTATGTAGTAAAAGCGGGCATTAAACACTACACATTTCACATTTATGTTACACACACACACACTGGAAAGAAACAAACCTCTCTGTCACTATCTCTTATTACAATATTTCACAACTAAAGTTTCTGGTAACTTTATGCAGCTGTTTTCGCTCAGTATTTTAGTTGTTTAAACTCTTTTATAAAATGTTGCTATTTTTCCTGCTTCATGTCTATAATAGAATGAAATCATTTCTGCAATTGCTTTTAAAAGAAGCAGATAAAAAATACACTAAACAAAGAGGACTGGGTATGATATATAACGTTTGATATAGCAGGTTGACTATGTAGGATTTTCATTTGCCATTTATACAAGAGTGTATAAAGAGCATTCCATTCATTGCAATGGCTACTGATTGTGTATCCACTTATTTCCAACCATTTTGTTTACGAAAATGTATTCTTAGTTGCTATGAAAGCAAATTTAAAGATTGATATAAATTTCTTTATATATGGCATATATTGTCTGTATTGCTACAAACATCAAACTGGTCTTTCCTTTAACACAGTTTTTATTTGAAGAAGAGTATGAATTACTCAATAATATTGTAAATGACCAAAAGTACTTTAATTGTAATGTACAATAAGGCTATTCTGCATGAGGATCTGGTATCCACAGTTTGCAGTTTACTATCAAACAGATTCTCTTTTGAGATTTAATTGATTCTCTGATTATAGTAACTAATATCAAATTCTCCAATTTTTCAGAATATGCATGGAAACAGTTTCAGGTGATAGCAGCAGTAGTTCACCATTGCCCACCACAGATGACCCAAGGGAATATACAACTTTTGGATTTGGAAAGGACTATCTGGATTATGAAAATCAAGACAGTGATGTCACAAAAGTACCACTAATTGAAGAACATGCTAACTCAGAACTACATAAATGTAGTGGTGAGGATCCTTACAAAAAGTCCTCATTGATTCGTAAGGTTGAAAAGTTGTATAAGTGTAACACTTGTGGTAAGACCTTTACTCAGAGGTTAGGTTTGAAAAGACATAATTTGATACATGAAGGTATAACACCTCACAAGTGTGAAACTTGCGATAAAAGGTTTAATCGTTTGTCAAATTTGAAGAGACATAATTTAATACATGAAGGTAAGAAACCTCACAAGTGTATAATTTGTGGAAAGAGCTTTACCGAATTTTCAAGTTTGAAAACCCATAATTTGGTACATGAGGGTATAAGACCACATAGGTGTGACATTTGTGAGAAGGAGTTCACTCGGTTGTCAGATTTGAAGGTACACATTCTCATACATGAGGGTAAACGTCCTCACAAGTGTGACATTTGTGAGAAGAGATTTACTCGATTGTCACATTTGAAGTTGCATATTTTAATACATAAAGGTATAAAGCCTCACAGTTGTAAAATTTGTGAAAAGAGATTTACTCGTTTGTCAGACTTGAAATCCCATATTCTGGCACATGAGGATAAAAGGCCTCATAAGTGTGCAATTTGTGAGAAGAGATTTATTCTAATGTCAGACTTAAAAAGGCACAGTTTTATACATGAAGGTAAAAGGCCTCATAAGTGTGATATTTGTGAGAAGACATTTATTTGGCTTTCGGATTTGAAATTGCATAATTTGGTACATCAGGGTATAAAGTCCCACAAATGTGAAAAATGTGAGAAGGGATTTACTCGTTTGTCAGATTTGAAATCACATATCCTCAGCCATGAGGGCATAAAGCCCCACAAGTGTGAAGTATGTGAGATGAGGTTTACTCGAATGTCAGATTTGAAAAGGCATAATTTGATACATGTAGGAGACAGGCCCCACAAGTGTGAAATCTGTGAAAAGAGATTTATTCGGTTGTCAGACTTAAAATCACATCATTTGAGACATCAGCGTGTAAATTAAGTATACAAACTTTTGTGTGTTATCAAATAATAGGAGGCCTAAATGTATCCATGAGTCAAACTAAATGCTTGATAAACTTGAGATGAGAGCTTTAATAACTGGTCAGGTTTGAAATCACATAGTTTGTATTATTGACAAAAAGCCACACATGTTGGAAGAATATTTTTCAGAAGAGGTTTATTCCTTTGTCAAGTGTGAAATGGTATAGTTACTTAATATATTACTCAATACCAGTGAAATTTTGATACGTGAGTTTTGCTGTTTTGTATATCTTGGAAGTGCATAATTAAATTATTGGGGAAATAAACTCATACTACACACTTATGTGAAGTTGTTAGACATTTCACACATTAATCCTCTTAGTGCTGTCGACTGAAGTAGAGACCAGCCTTTAAAGTATTAGATATGATTATGCTGGCTTTGATGTTCATCCACTGGTTATGAAAAGCGATAAGTCAACTAGCAAAATAATTGATAGTCAAACTTTTTGTGAAAATTTATACTGATGTAGCTCTGCTTACAAAAGGTTCATTATTCTTTAGACTGGTTTACAATTGTCATGATTTTACTGCTGTTGTGGACGTTAAATGGTTGCATTATTTTGAGCAATGATGACCTCATAACAAATAGCCATATGTAGTAATTCTGATAATGGTGACAAACAGAAATGAACACTTATAAGGATCTTCCAGCAACTCATGTAGAGAAAATGCAGACATATTTACAACAATGAAAATTAGATAGAGTTTGAAAATCATTACAGTTGTGATAGTGACAATACTAGAAATGATTATACATAGTGGTCCTGTCTTGCAGCAATGCTGACTACGCTTTATTGTCCTCATTTTCCTTCTTGGAACTTCTTAGACTGGAATATGTGCCTGTACCTAATTCTGTTGTGATTTCTCTCTGCGTTCCTGAACCAATTTGTTATCTGGATTGTCTGCTAAGGGTTCAAGATTCGCACTCCATTTTGTGACCTAAAATATGAATAAAGATCACAACAAATGAAATAAGTTTTTTTTGTTATTCTAAGCATGGGAAACATTAAAGGAATATGTATCTCTTCAGGAGCAAAATAAACTATATCAATACTCCTGCTTTGAAAAAATGTTTTCACTGAATAGGTTTCTACTTCAAAAATTACACCATTTGACTCAAAGTAATCTGCTTTCAACTCAAGGTTCTTGTAGTTGAACTTATCAACATTATCACACCATTTTCATGACAGGAAATGGAAAGGAACTGCTTCAAAACAATCTATTTAAGACTAACATTAACAACTGTGGGTCACTGTTACATGTGATGTAGGGACTAAAAAGAATCAGGTCATTCTTATAAAAACAAATAAAACTGTAAAAGGAGACCAGTGTAATTTTGATTTACAACTACTATATGGTGGAAATTGATTTAAATGGTACATAATTTTATTTTTATGCAAATGCAGCTCAAGTTATTGTAAAATGATTTTATTTTATACAAGACTGCTTTGAACGCAATGCACATGAAATCCACAAAGTATACAATACATTGAAAAAAATAAATAATATAGTAAATAAGTATGAAATATTGAATCGACTACAAGAGGATGAGTACCAACTAAAATTATGAGAGGCTAGTTTACAAGAGAGGACAAAAGTTAGAATGTCTCCAAACTCCAATGAATGAGTCCTAACCTCGCAGGTCAAAGGATGGATAATATTAAGAAGTGAAAAAATGATCAAAAGATGGTTTTAGTGATTGGTGATTTTATCATAAAGCATATGAGTGTGGAAGGTGCAAAAGTGACATAATTTAGAGGAATAAATCCTCAATAGATGTGTGGAATGCTAAGTGATGCTCAATTAGTGTGAAACCCTGAAAAAGTTAGTGATAGTGCTTTATGTGCGAAGAAATAGTTTAAAATCTTTACATAGTCCAAAGCAGTTATTGATAAAATCTGTAATCTTATTCTCTCTGCTCAAAACATTTTTCAGATGCTACTATTGCCATAAACAGTGTAGTAAGAAAATGTGACTTGCCTAGTAACTAATACGGAGAGTAAATGATAGTATAAGGTGAACCTGCTAATCCTCAATTGATGGAAATTAATCATTTCTTTACACTAGTCATATATAGGCCAAGATTTTGGGTAGATAGAGTCAACCTGAAAAATTCAATGCCATGGTCAGGATTTGAACCACACATCAGATGTCAGGACGGCACGTTGGCCATGGTAGCTCAATGCGTAAGAGTGACTGAATGGAAACCAGGAGATCCGTGGTTCCAATCCCGGCCATGGCTTTGAATTTTTCTGGTAGACTGTATCTATTTAATATCTGTGTTTGTGAATTTCAAAAGGAAGCTTAGTTAGTGATGCACAGGAAGAGATGGTCTACTTTTAAGTAGAAAGGGGTCACACAAATTGATTAAAGTTATAAAAGACATTGTAAATATAATATGCAAATAATTGGTGAACTGGTGATGAAGTCAGAAGTTGTATGAAACATCCTGCTAAGTTAGTAATTTAAAACATGATACACCAAATAAGGTAAAGAGTAAGCAACGATTTGAGACCAATTATAAATATCTTAATATACAAGGATTGAAAGCAAAAGTATGATCTTTGGAGATATTTCTGGAAGAATATTTCACTAATATATCAGTTATATGTTTAAATTAACACTGTTTAAGAAATTCAGAATTTATATTACTAAATAAACTCCAAGGATTTAATGTAACTATTATTCCAGGAAAACAGCACAGCAGAAGGTTCATACATATTAGTCAAAAGTTGTTTATGAAAAACTATAAAGATAAAAATAAGAGAAGATATAGAGATATGTCACACTTTGACTTTAGTGATATGACGTCTGGTGATGAGGTAGGAAGAGGCAGGTTGTTGTCTACGTTTGAGCAAGCAACACGTGCTCCTCCATGAAGGCCAGTACCAGGTATAGAAGTTCATAATAAATCTTTCTTTTAAACGAGATTTGATTGTTTTGCTATGTAATCATTCCCTTTTTAGAATATACCTTAAACTGCCGACCTCTTGGCCAACCATGTTAATTGCATCTGAGCTAATTCGTCCACATTTTCCATCTCAGGTAAGAAAATTGTAGTAGCAATTATAAATCCATGGCCATCTCATAATAAAGATGTGACAATATAAAGAGAGCTATGTGTTCAAAACATTTGTAATTGAGCTAAGTATCATTGTTATCTGTATATAAGAGTGTCTTATTACAACTTCTTTGGAGGGTCTTTTTCAAAAATATTTGAAAATCTGTCAGCAGAGCTACAGGAAGAAAAAGGTAAATACTTAATTGCAACTGAGGGCAATACAGATATGCTAAATTGACATTGTTCATTAAAGAAAGGAATGGTAAACAAATTGTTAAATGTTATTGAAATGTATTGGTTTAGCCCTCATTGCAAAGAACCAATCATTCCCAAATATCCTGCTTGCTGGTTGCCACTTCAAACATGCCTTTATTTCTTGATTGTTTCTTGACTTTGTGGTTTTTGTGATCACAGTTGTTATCGAATCTGTGCATGTATCAACAGCATTTCCTGTCACTATATCCATAAAATTCACAGTGATCACAGAAATTAGTATGCTTACGTTGCATCAGCATTCCACCTGCATAGTGTAGCATCTACAAATATCAGAAAGTGTATGGAGTATTGATACAATGATGTCTCTTGATGAAATCTTATCAAATCTAAATCGAAAGAACACAAACCTATACATAACATAAACATATATGTAATAATATTATTAAGAAAACTACAAACTTTTAGGATGGAGAAGTTGGAATTCCATGAAAACCACTCCATGGACAGCAAAACCAATTTCAAATTTGAAATCAGTGCACCTAAGACATGATGAATTCACACAGAGCCTTTGAAAAAATTTGTTGACTAGTGTAATTGTGGTATAAATCCATGATTCAAATCCTGGCCATGGCATTGAATTTTTCATGTCGACTCTAACTATCCAGAAAACCTTAGCCTGTATATGTCTAGTGTGAAGAAATGATTAATTTCTATCAATCAACATAAATATCAGTTTTTTTGTTATTTTTCCATGTTCAAAATCTATCTTCTCCCAAAATATTACAGCTAGAGCCCTGAACATTGTACACAAGACACTGAAAAGCTGTGCAACAAAGCGATGTCAGTGAATTTTGCTATTGGTCATAGTTTAATTTTTAAAAAGTAATTACTATAATCAAGCGCTGATTTTTTTAAGCTTTTCCTGCCTTCACAAACTAATTTTTTTTTAAATTAACTATTCAGAAATTTAAACACCCGTTCCTTTAATTTGTTACCAAGGTATTAGGGAATTTAAGTGTAACAAAAATACATCTGTTGCGCAATATCTGAGGGAGAAGATAGATTTTGATTTTAGGTAATAAAATTGTATAAATTAATTCATATATCAAGAACGCAGTTACATATTGAAGTAAAAACTGGTACACACAGTTCTTTAGTTGCTAGTAATGTCTGTACAAAAAATGGAGACTCCAGCTTTATGATTTTAGAAAATCACTTTTAGCACTTTGGTCCCTCCAATGATATCCTTTTGATCTGGTTCTAATTCAGCCAATATAGTATGAGTTATGCAGCATCAAACTTTGATACAGCATAGATATTTTAAATGTAGCATATACTGTTTCCAGTTTCCATAATTTCATTAAGCTTTTTATTTTAAATTTAATGCCCTTTCAGTGATTAAGACTTACTTGATGTGGAATGAATTTATGAAATAATGCTTAAATAGATCTACAGAGCTTAGTTAATAATACTCATATATTCAAAATAAGGGAAAGCACTGGAAGAGAACTTTTCCAAGTAACTCATCTTTAATCCTTTATTAATAGCATACATTAAAATAGTTCTTTGTTAATTTCTAGAGCTTTTTTATTTCCTGATTTTTGCAGTTTTTGCTGTTGTAGTTTCGTTTAGCTAGTTTTAAATTGTGTCAGTGTAGGTTCTCAGTTTATTAGGTACTTATTGTAGCTGAAACCCAGCCTAGACTGTTGTATTTAAGAGTGACAGTCTCATGTTAATAGATTTACTGTTATGTAAAATAACTCCTAGCAATGGCAGCGCTGATATAATGACAGCATCATTTGTGAATGAAATGTTAATTTTGTTATATGTTGTATATAAACAGCCTGGTTAGAAGAACCAACACTCATTAAGTCTGACAGTGAGGCAGCAGATTTGCTGGAATTTCTTCTGGCTTCACAACTATGGAGAAGAAGCAACAACGGTTTAACACCATGGCCAACTGAAGTATGCTGTCTTGTTGTGCGTGGGAATGAGAATACGATAAAGTCTTTCGTGAATTATGATAACATCACTTGTCATTGACACTGTCGCGAACCCATTATTATGATGGCGCGGCTAGTGCGCACAAAGGGACAGATAGTGAGGTGCAGAGATAAAGGGCAGATAGTGTGGCGCGGAGTTTAAAACACTTGCCGAAACAGATAAAGCTAGATGACTGGACAGTTCCTGTTTCTTCTGGTGCCATCTTACAGAACATTCCACAGACATCTGGAATCATGCATAGTCGTATAAAAGAAGCCGGGATCGCCAGCTACAGTCAGAGTTGTAATTGAAACTGGATCATGTGCCTGCAGTGGTGTTTTGAAATTGAACTCTTGTTTGTGGATGGCGATCTTGGAAGATTGTAACTGTGTATGTTACGTAAATCTGTTACTTAAGGATTGATCAGCGTGTGTTTCTACGGAAATAAAGAGCTTTTTTAATTTCTGCAACTTGGACTTTTAATTCTACAAACCCACAAAGTCACAGTTGGTGTCAGCACTGAGATAGACGACAGTGGACGTTGCATTGGAAAAGATTTTAGAGAAAATGGAAGAAATGAAGGCCGAATTAACAATGAAGATGGAAACGGCAATAAAAACCTAGCCGCGCAACTGAACGAAACGAAGACGGCTAATGACAACTTTACCGCCGAGTTGAAGGAAATAAAGACAGCGAATGACACCCCCGCTGCGAAGACGGAGGTGGTAAATAGCAGCTTGGCCGCGGAAATAAAAGTGGCGAACGACAGCCTGGCAACGGAAATGAAGGTCGAATTATCTGAATTGAAGGCTGCGAACGAAGCCCTCGTCGCCAAGTTTGAGGAGCAGTTGGCCGGCGTAAAGGAGGACGTCACGGAGTTGGGCGAGCGCGTCGAAGACCTGGCGGGCCGCGTTGATGACCTAGAAGGAACGGCCTACAGCAACACCAAGTCCCTGAACGCCATGGTGGAGGACATTGTCGGCAGGAGGTTGAAGGATTTAAAGGTCGACGCGCCGAGACGCGACACAACATTTACGCGCGTCCAACCGCCGAAGTATGACGGCACGTCAACCTTCGAAGGCTTCCGCCGTCAATTCGACACAGTGACAAAGCACAAGTGGTCACCAGAGGAAGAGGCCGCACAGCTAACAACCAGCCTCTAGGGAGGGGCCGCAGAAGTCCTCAACGCGGTCCAGACAGCGCCGATAGGTAAGGACATCTGGCAGGCCCTGGAAAACCGCTTCGGAAACCACCATTTAGCCGCAGCCAATTGAAGTCAACGTCGCAGCAGTCAGGGGAGACGCTGCAGGAGGTCGCCCTGGCAAATGAGCAGCTGGCCAGCAAAGCCTTAGTCGACCTCTCATCTGAGTTCGTATCCCAAGAGGCTGCCTACACATTCGTTGACGGGGTACGAGACACCGAGATACGTCAGCGCCTAATGCTCGGCGACTACAAAACCATCCACGAGGCGCTAACGGCAGCATTGACGATGGAGGCGGCCAAGGTGACGGCTACCCCGACGTTGAGAACAAGGGGTTTCCGCTACATGGAGACCGAAGGTCAGCCGAGGGACGCCTGCGAAGACCTAGTGGCGTGTGTTGGGGTGTTAGCAGCCAGGACACCTGGAGAGAGACTTCCCACACCAGGGAGAGCAGCCGGAAAACGACTTAAGGCCGTAGTAGCGAAGGGCACGTCGGCGCCATCACCAACATCCCCTTGAGTGACACTGCGTGCCGTCAGCCGGCGTATGGATGACAGCATCATTGCGGACGGTTGGGTGAAGGGGAGGCCATGCCGCGTGCTCGTAGACACGCAGCCGTGATCATCATCAGATCCGACGTAGCCAGGGGTTTGCCGTCAAAAAAACTAGGCCGACCATACCAGCTTGTGACGCCATCCGGTAACAACTTGCCTGTGGAGAAGGAGGCTCTGCTGAAGTTGACCTTGAGACGGAGTGCCGTGCATCAGTAGGTGTTCGTGGCGAAGGTGGCTAAAGAGGTGGTACTGGGATTGGATTGCCTCAGGAACCACGAGCCGACGGTCGACGTCGGCAGGAAGGTCCTTTAGCTCAATGGAGAAGAGGTGATACTCCGAAACCCCGAAGAGCGCCGTGGTATCCTCAAGGTCATCCTGAGGGAAGATGTGGTTGTCTACGCGAGAAGCGAGGAACGGACGAAGAACATGATGCTGGACCGTATAAAGCCTGTGCACGGACTTTGTGTAGCCAGGTCATTGTTGCGGTGTCGGGAGGAGGTGCCGGTGAGGCTATTGACTCCAACAGACACCGATCGCGACGTCCAGGACGGGATGGAGTTGGGGACGTGAGAGCCCGTTGTCAGCGTGGCGCCAATCGACGAGACCCCGGAGCCGGTGACCACGCAATACTTTTAGCCCCGGCTGGAAGGCTTGCTAGAGAGGGCTGCCGACCAACTGACCGCAAAACAGCTCAAGAAGGTTCGACAACTGTTGGGACGTTACCATAAAGTTTTCAGCCAAGGCAACAGCAACTACGGTAGCACGGATCAAGTGCTTCACCATATCGACACCGGAGACCCCCTCCAATTCGGCAGCCTCCCAGGCGCGTTCCGCTGACAAAACAAGCGGCGGTATCGGATATGCTGCCGGGCATGTGGTCCAGAGGAGTGACTGAAAAGTGTGACAGTCCTTGGTGTTACCCTGTAGTCTTGGTGACGAAGAATTGTGAGCTACGCTTCTGCATGGATTACAGGAAGCTGAATGCTCTCACAAAGAAGGATTGCTTCCCCTTACCCTGGATTGACGACACCCTTAACACGCTTGCTGGTGCGCAGTGGTTCTCGACCCTGGACGTGAAGTCGGGTTACTGGCAGGTGGCTTTAGACCCGAGAGACAAGGAAAAAACCGCATTCTCGACAGGCTAAGGGCTTTGGCATTTCACAGATATGCCCTTTGGTCTCTGCAACGCTCCAGCTACCTTCCAACGCCTCATGGACGTAATGCTGGGAGGATTGATTTATGGCACCTGCCTGCTATACGTAAATGACATCCTCGTCTACTAGACCATCGAAGACCATCTTGACAACCTGAGCAAGGTTTCACAGAGACTGCAGTCTACCAACCTGAAGCTGAACGCGAATAAGTGCCAGCCCTTTTGCAAGCAAGTCAACTACTTGGGCAACAGTCTTACCAAGTGGAGTGGTCACAGACCCGGAGTGGACACAGCCGTGAGAGATTGCCTCGCTCAAAGAATAAGCGAAAATATCGCAGTTCATGGGGCTGTGCAGCTATTACCGCCGTTTCATAAGGCGTCCTCCAACATCGCCAAGCCCTTCGCGTGCCTGACAGAACACCGACCTTAAACGTGGAGGGAGGAGGCGCTTTTCAGCACCTGAAGAAGACACTTCGCAGTGCTCCTATTTTGGGATTCCCACAAATAGGCGGCGCCTTCATCGTGGACACCTACGTCAGCGACCATTGCATTAGAGGCGTCCTACTCCAAGTCCAAGATGGTCACGAGCTTACTACAGCCACACGCTGTATACAGCAGAGAAGAACTACTGCGTTACGCGGCGAGAATTTCTGGCGGCAATGAAAACCTTGGAGCGCTTCCACAAGTACCTGTACGATTAGCCAATCCACCTGAGGACTGACCTCTTCGCCCTAATCTGGCTACTCAGCTTTAGGAACCTACAGGGCCAGACAGTGCGTTGGGGCCAGAGGCTGCAGGAGTACGACTTCACCTCCAAACATAGTAGAGGGAAGGGCTACGCCAATTCGGACGCCATGTCCGAAAACCCTGCCCGGAAGGGTGCGGCCAGTGTACAAGAGTGGAAGAAGAGGAGCGTGCCGCAGCTCTCCGAGTGGTCACGGCAGTGCCTCAGGACGGACGGGATAGAGCAGGCCAGAGGAGGGAGCAGCTGTCTCACGCCCACTTGGGGCCACTCTTGAGGGAAGTGGAGGCAGGGACAAGAGCGACCTGGGAGGACATTGCACCCAGAAGCGCTGCCTATAAATCATACTGGGTGCAATATGGCTCGCTGAAGATTGAAGAGGGCATGCTTTCCGGGTTAAGCCCAGAGGTTCTACTCCCATTAGTCCTGAACCCGTAGGAACTGGACCCGGGCCTCCTTAGACCTGGGAGTTATCCGAGCTGTCCCAAAGGGCGCTCGGCGTCCTCCGCGGGGCTTTCCATGGGACAAGACCTAGAGACTAATAAGCCCCCCCATCTGGTCCTATGGACTCAAGACGGGGTGGAAGTGGATACGCCACTTACGCGCGTCAACACTCAATGTGAAGACTACCGAAAAAACTCGGTGGGGCCGCCTGGTGATCTAGCACACCTACTAGCTTTGCAGGCGGGAGAATTAATGGCTTCCCTCAACCCCGTCCGAAGACGTACCCGATTCCCACGGGTTTCGGGAACACACTGCCCCCTCGAGTGCTTTCCGGGTATGGGAATCACCGGATGGGAAGACGTAGAGGGAGCAGTTGGTAGTTCCCCGGAGTAAGGTTCCGGAAGTCTTGGAGGAAGTGCACGCCGGTACTTCAAGTGGACACCTGGGGACAAACCGAACAGCCAACAAACTCCGACAGGTTACTACTGGCTGAGTCTCCGCGCAGACGCTGAGGGATGGTGCCGTCAATGTCACGTGTACGCGGCGAGTCGCGGCCCCCAGACTGGGACCCGTGGTCGGATGCAGCAGTACAACGTCAGAGTGCCTTTCGAACGCATCGCCAACGACATACTGGACCATTGCCGTGTCCGACCGGGACAAGTAGCTGCTGGTAGCCGTGGACTACATCTCCAAGTAGCCGGAGGTATATGCCATTCCGAACCAGGAGGCGAAGACAATCACAGATTACCTCGTGGAGTAGCTGTTCTGTGTTTTGGGGTGCCGTTAGAGCTCCACAGCGACTAGGGCACCAATTTTGATTCTAACCTGATGAAGGAGGTACTGGAAAGTCTTGGAGTGAATAAAACCCTCACAACACCTTTACATCCGCAGTCGGACGGCATGGTGGAGAGGTACATCAAGACTCTAGAAGAACACCTGAGGAAGGTCGTGGCCAGCCATCGGCGAGACTGGGACGTCAAGGTGCCACTGTTCTTGCTCGCCTACCGCTCCTCAACATGACACCACTGGGATGACACCAGCCAGCTTAATGTTCGGCTGAGAGCTACGCCTCCCTTGTGACCTGGCTTTTGGGAGCCTCATCTCCACGATTAGATGAGATGGCTCCTCTGAACATCCTGATGGCGAGCGACCGCATGAAGCCCCGGTACGACAGGCAAGCCAACAGCCAGCGGTTCCAGCAAGGTGACCTGGTCTGGTTGCACCGCCCTTCCCGGACCAAGGGACGCTGCCCGAAACTTCAGCAACCATGGCAAGGATCGTACCGGGTGCTAAAGAGAATTAACGACATGGTGTACCATTTCCATAGGGTGCCCCGCAGAAAGATGGTGGTACACCTGGATCGTCTGGCCCGCTACTGTGGTGCTGTTCGGGACGACCAGCCTTGAGGAGGGAGCAGTGTCGGGAGGCATTGTTACTGTAAATGGGGCCGGCGCGCGCGAAAGAGACAAATAGTGCAGCACGGAGATAAAAACTTGGCGAAACAGAAAGAAAGAGACATATAGATGTCTGGAAGTTTCGTCTTTCTGTTGCCGTCTTGATTGTGACGGAGCATTCCACTAATTTCTAGAAACTGACTGGAGATATAAAGAGTGCCGCAGCTGTCAACGCAGTTCAGTTGTTGATGGAGCTGTGAATTGAGTGTGCAGCTGTGTGGACGTGTGGCAGTCGACCTCGGAGGTTATATTTGTGTATGTTATGTCGGCTTGCTGCTGGCAGGGTTGTACAAAAAGTGTTCTTTTTCTGGTACTAAAGAGAATTTTGAATATCTGGAAACTAGACTTTTAATTTTTCCAGCCCATAAAGTCACAATATATTTTTAGACCTATCAAAGGCATTTGATTTTTTTTCGAACATGGTATTTTATTTGAAAAATGAACTGTTGTTGGCATAAGCAGAGTAGTGAATTAGTGGTTTAAGGACTGTATAACTTCCCAGAAACAGATGTAGAAATATCCTATGTAATGAAAATATAGGTGAAATTAAGTCATACTTAACATTCAAGGTAGCAGTGCAACATCGAGTACCGCAGGGTTCAGTTCTCGGTTTTGGTTTGTTCCTAGTTTACATGTGTGAACTAGGAAATGTGGTTACGATACATTATTTGCTTATGACACTGTTCACGTATCTGGATGCAACATAAAGTCCTTGCAATGTAAAGTAGAACAGGCAATAGAATAACTACTAAACTGGTTTGAGGTACATAGATTATCAGTAAATACAGAAAAACATAGCAATATCATCCCATGACAAGCAAAACAAAATGTTAGTCAGCCCACTATAAGGCTCAAGGACGAATATATTAAATATATTGATAGCACAAACATTCTGGGGATATAGGTAGATGAGAATCCAAAATGGACCGCTCATATACAAAGGTTACCAAAGAAACTTAGTAAAATAGTCAATGTCATTTCACTAATTTCAACCATTTTGGATCTAAAGTCAATTCTTACATTGTATCATGCATATTTTAGTCCGTCCTTACCTTTGGAATAATATTTTGTAGAAATTCAGGAGAGGCGAAATCTATGTTTCAAATACGAAAAAGGAAAAAGTTGTGTTTTAAATCATGGTTTATGAATGAATGCACCTAAGTAATTGTCTAACACACTCAATATTACACCTTACTCGAATGTTTGCTGCAGCAACAGCTTTTCCTGTTTATTAATGCAGCTCAAAGAATGACTAATCAGCAGTTAGGTGCCATACAGGTCTAGTGAGTACCTTTTACCTACTCTCGTTACACGTTGATGACATATTTTTCTTCCTGAGTAAGAAGTGGAATATTGCTTTGCAAGTGGAAGGAGCTACTAGTACTTTACCGTGAGTAGGAAATGGTATTTATTGCTATTGGACAAATTGGCTGATATTAGAGAAATGTTTACAATGTTTGGAAATAAATGTCAGAAGAAGTATTCTCTTTGGACAAACTATCACAGTTGATGAGTAATTACTTGTATTTTGTGGTCGATGTGATTTTACCAAGTGAGTGTACCATCTAAGCCAAACAAGTATGACACAAAAATGTTATATCTACATGTTTTACACAACCCATATGGAAATTTATTATGGAGAGTAGCTGGACGGACCACATTTGCAAAATAATTCTGCAGAGGCTTAGTACTAAGACTAACAGAACCAATCTATAGTATTGGCAGAAATGTTACAGCAGATAATTGGTTTATTAGTGAGTCCCTGCTAAATCAGCTGGGCAAAACACAACTTTCTTTCGTCTGAACAATATACAAGAACACGAAGGATTTGTTCTGTAATTTTATTTCTCCCAAATATCACAGCCAATACGAAAACTATTTGGCTTCATAAAAAAATGAAATACTTTTAAAAGTAATGAGTTGGTTATTCAAAAACAAACATCACTTATATTATCCTTACTTGGACATGTTTTGCAGAACGTTTTGTCCTGTACTGTTCCCGTTACTGCAACTATTAAGGCCTTCACGATGGGAAGTCAAGTTTAGGACCTATCGACCATGGGAAGCTAATTTTGCACCTGAATTGTGACTATGTCATAATTTTTGTTTTGGTTATACTGATTGTTGAGACAATTGCGCCGGCAGCTAGATGAGTATTACCTCTCAGTCGTAGATCAATTAAGAGTCCTCCTCTCAGGCATGGGTATTTTGTATGTTGGGAGTTAAACAAGACTTAGGAACTGTAAATAAGAACTAGTACACTAAATTTTCTGCCAATTCCACACTTATTATAAATGTTTGTGATAAGGTGCGGTCAAGCACCCTTCGTTGAGAAGGTTCCACGACTTGATGCTACTGCGGACAATACTCGAAAATTTCTTAAGTCCACTTATATGAATTTGTACTCGCGGAACGATACATCCAAACCCACGGGGTTTGACTGAAGAGTGACTTTTTCTCATCGGGAGTGCTTCAGGAACCGTCAAAAATTGACCCCCTCCTGATCTCGATCACCTGACGAATTTTCACGCGATTGTTTTTCGCATTTCATTGATTTAATAAAAATCTGGTGACAGGTTCTAAATTATTTTATTAGCGAGTTTTCGCTCATGAACTCACTTTCGGTCCAGCCTACCGTGGGTACATCTCCGCCCAGCGTGAGTTTACCTAACGGTACTTGTCACTGCGCTCCACAAATTTTAATATTTGTATTTATGACTCGAGGAATGTGGAAGATATTCTCCATTGTCCGTATATTCACGCTTGATCGGTAATTCTTTCTTCAGGGTGCTTTGCCCTGCGAGGTTGTATTGTGTTGAATGAGGGAAGATCGGAAACTAGCGGGACTTTCCTTTTGTCACATGTCCTTGGACAGTAGTGAACTGGGCTCTTCCCTGTTCCACACAGATATGTCTCACAAATACTAGCATTTGAAATATTATTTCCTATCTATGCAATTTCCTCTACAATGTAAATTTGATATTTACTGATACGGTTTTATAATGCATTTCAGTTTAATTTATAACCAAGTCACTTTTTCCGCGCGTTTTAACGTTCATAGCATTGAAACTAAAGCTGCTTTAAAACCAACGAAAGGTGGTTGTGTGGCATGTTGTTACATTTTGTTATAATTATTTCTGTATTACAATTTATACACATGCAACTTGTTTTGCAAAGCAATATTAACTTTTTCACACGATTTCACATCCGCATAATGTCTTTCAGTTTATTTCAGTGCGGGTGCTTGTGAAACCAGTGCATATGCCCCAAATTTAAATGGTTGTCGTGCCAACAGAAGGCAACGATTACAACTTAAATTTCCTCACTATAAGTAATTTCACATTCTTAAACATTACTTTATATTACAGAATATTTCACTATCTACAAGAACAATATAACACAGTATATCTAAATGCTTATAAGTAATTACTCTAGTACATTATTTATTTACATTGGTAAGGTTTCCGCTTAAATTGGTTTGCTAATGTGCCTCACCTTCCTTATCTCCTACATCTGAGTTCGGCACTCTCCCAGTCTTCTCTTAATTCCTACTATTAGTGGCAAACATTTTCAAGGTTCCTGCAATTGCTTTAATGCCTAACATTTTATTTCTACTTGGGTTTCCATTGTGTCACATCCCTTGTGTTCCCCTCTACTTTCTGTTTGCCTTGCCTTGTATGGCCTTAAATAGGACATATGATATCGGCCTAGTTCTTTCTGTGTACTCAGTTCCTTCAGTAGAAATACTCGGTCAGAAAATCTTTGCGCCAATTGATCTTTTTTGTTATTTGTCTGCTTAATGACGATTTATCGAAGGATTTTACTAGTACCAAATCCTCAATCTGAGGGTTCCACTGGTGCGTGTATCTTTTTACTCGTTGATGCCTTTTCTTCGCTCTCTCCCTGAGTCTCTGGGCAGCTCTTTCAAATTTCATATTCTCTTCTTCGGTGAATGCGGGAATGGACATTGGGATTCCCGGTATTAGTTCTTCATGATCGCCTTTTAACTGAAGATCTATCGGTTTGTAACCAATGTTGGTGTTCGGTGAGTGATTCCACATGTGTTGTATGTATGGGACATATTCTGGCCAATAGGATTGTCACTGGTGAGACAAAATCCGGAGGAAGATTGTGAGTTCTTTGTTCGTGCGCTCTATAAAATTTGATTGTGGGTAATACAGACTTGTGTTGTACACTTTGATGCCTGCTTCTGTCAGTCTTTTCATAAATTTTTCACCGTGATGTACAGAAGCGTTGTCTACTAATAAAGCATCCATCTTCCCATATTTTTGCACATAATCATCTACCACCTTGCTTGCACACGCTTTACTGGTAAGTTTTCTCATTGGATACAAAACCAAAAATTTTGATGCGACGTCCATCGTGGCAAAAGTATTGTGATTTTGTGGGTTCGTGAAATGAAAAGTCCAATTGCACCACTCAAAAATGTTCTTTATTTCCACCGAATTACAATCGGAACACTTGCCGATTACACAGAATTACGTAATGCACACAATTACAATTCACCAGTTCGTCTGTCACAGGTCCACTGCACGCAGTTACGTACACCCCTCCGATGCACGTAAACAGTCCGTTCCCTCACTGGGCGCTCCTCACGCTGCTCGCCAAGAACTCAACTGACTCGCCAACTACAGGCCTTGTATAGGGAAGATCGTCGTTTCCAGAAGGTTCATGGCGCGTACAATTATGCAGAGGTTTCGAGACGTCTGGAGGGAGGGGAAACAGACGGTACAGGGCTCGCGCCGCTCCCCTATTTATCCCTTCAGTTAGTGACACGAGACAAATGGGTACGCGTAGCCTAAATGCTTCCCCTCTGGCCCTACTGCCGGCCGGTTCTATAGAGAGTTCGGACGTTCGGGTGACAATATACTTCAAACCACCCCTGCCTTAAATTAGAGGTCCGTGGTCATCAGCTGCTACAATTTGTCCTGGTCTATCCCTTAATATTGATCGGGGTGGCAAATCTATTTTATAATGCAAAGGTTTCGCCTTCTGACAAAGATCACAAGTAGAAATGATTTTCCTAGCTTTCTTACCTAACTTGGGTATATAAAAATGTTCCTTGATGGCACACATGGTTCGGTACACTCCTCGGTGTATTAAAGCTAAATGGTACGCCTCGATCAGAACCTCCTCGATCTCGGCGGGAATGCATACTTTCCAGGCGGGTCTTTCCTTCCCGTCGAGCTTGTATATTACGTCATCCAACAACGCATATTTTGCATCTGGGAGTTCCCCAATAGGTTTCACTTTCTCAAGCAGTGTGCTTAATTTAGGATCTGACTTCTGGATTTCCGCTACTCTTTTCAGCTCCTTCGCCAATATCTTATTCAAATTTAGATCTAACTTCAGGATACGAAACTCCTTTTGATTATTTCCCATATTTTCCGGTACCTCTTCATCTGGTTCCATTCTGGATAAGAGATCTGAGAATAGGTTCAGCCGGCCTGCTATATGTCTAATCTCGGGGTTATATGCCATAATCTCATGTCTGTATCTTGATATTTTATTACTGGTCATTTTACAATTTTGTATAAAAGAGAGACTGGCGTGATCAGTGAACACTGTGATCTTTCTGTTGTAAATATACTGCTTGAATTTCAAAAAGTGTACTGAATGGCCGATATTTCGAGTTCCGCGATGCAAGCTATTTGTTCAGCTTTTGTGAGGGCTGTCGAAGCTGTGGATATAATGTTAATCCATTTTCATTTGCATTGACATTATCAGCAGGTTGTGTTAAAATAAAACCAAGGGCTTTCATCGACGCATCAGTGAATACATAGTACGGGCGGTCTTCTTTTGGGAAATTGAGCAGAATTGCTTTGCTTAATAATTCTTTTAATCGTTTAAATGCCGTCTCTTGTTCTTCATTCCAGGCCCATTTTCTATCTTTTACCAGCAGTTACCTCAGTGGGGCCGCTTCCTTGGCATAATTGACTAGAAACCGGTTTTGGAACCCGCACGCTCCTAAAAGTCGACGAATCTGCTTAACATTCTTCGGTCGTGGTATTTGCATTATCGCCTTTATCCTTTCTGGATCAGCTGACAGTGTTTCACCAGAAATCACCTAACCTAAGTACTTAATCGAAGATGAAAAGATATTACATTTCGCCCAGTTCAAAGTCAGGCCTTTCTTTTCTAATGCATCCAGCACAGCATCTAAGTGATATATGTATTGGTCGATATCCCTGTCATGTATTAATAGGTCATACACATATTTTGAGATGTAGCTGGACGAAAAAGTGTCAAGGACTCCTTTCAAGGCACGTAGAAATGCTGCTCCTGAATTGGTCATACCAAATAGACATTTTGTGAAGGCCCAAACCTTACCTACATGAAGAAAACATTTCCACAATCGCGGATACAATTTTATTTGAAGATATGAGCAAGTAATATCCAGCGATGAAAAGTACTTCTTGCACCCTATTCCTGCTAAGATTTGTTCTATTGGCAATGGTCTAAAATCATCAGGTGTTATAAACTTATTGAAGTGACGGGAAATGAGAGTAATTCTCATTGAGGGTGTGGAATGATTTGATTTGCATATTATACATAGTGGATTTAAATAACAGGATTGTGAGATTTGAAGGATGTCGTTTTCTTGCATTCTTTTGATTTCTTTGTTGACTGCTTCTTTAATGTCGGGCGGTATCATTCTGCATTTATATTTGTATGGTGGTACTTCAGCTATTTCATAACTATAGGTAAAACCTTTGCATACACCAATCTTATCTGAAAATACGGCTTGGTGCTTCATCAGCACGCGGTAGAGTTCCTGCTTTTGTTTCTTGTCTTAGAGGTCGATCTCTCGCAACCTGTCCATTACACTGTCACTCAGTGGGACTGCTGTACTCTCACACTGTTTCAACGGTAGTTCAGGCAGCGTTGACCAAACTTCATCTTCGGCAGACATTGTATTTTCTACTTCCAAGCCGAACTATTTCATCATTCTGTCCACCTGTGGTCATGACCTTCGTTTCTTCCCTTACCTCCTAGTAGGAAACATTATGTAGTTGCGGCCTTATTCTCACCACATTGTCGTCATTGCGTACTCAACAATTCCACGAAAAATTCCTCTGTTTGCATTTGCTTTTCCTTCGCGGTCATCTCTACAACTTTTACTGTAGAATCCTCAATAAAAGAAACAATTGTTTCCATTCCCCCTTTATTTAAATGAATTACTCTACTTTCATAATCTAACTTCGCATTTAATTCATACAGAAGGTCATTTCCTCACAGAATTTCCAGGCTAATCTCGGTATAACAAAGAATACAATCTCTAACAACATTCCATTTATCACAACTGGAAATAAAACCTGTGTATTTATTTTCTGCCTTGATCTGCCAACCGCTAGTAAACAGTATGTCTGTACTACTCTTAAAATTGGCTACTTATGATTTTTAGTTCTCATCCTTTCAAAGAAACTGTAACTGCAAGCTGATATGGAGGAGCCGCTGTCGATAGTAATCTTAATTTCTTCGTTGTATATCATTCCTATTATGCAGGGTGGTACGGAAATAGTCTGAGTTAGTTCCACCATTTCTGCATTTTCTTGCGGCTTTTCTCGGTGATTAATTTTGTCTAAGTGTACCATTCTCACATGCACTGAGTTCCTCTCCTTCCTCATTATGGATTTTTCTTCACTAGGGTTCGAATCGGGGACTTCTGCGAGTCGAGCCCGTTCGTGTTTCCCGTATTATTAATTGCTTGGGGATTTTCTCGACGCATATCTTGCCTTTGTGTACTGATTTGTACAACCGTCATCGTGATTCTATTTTCTTGTGGCATTTCCCTGATGATTTCTTCGCCCAATTGCCTTTGCTCTATTCCTCGATAATTTTGATCGTTGCGCCAAAATCTATACATCCTCGACGGCCTAAAGTCTCTTTCAGATCTGCCTCTCTGACTTTGTGCAGTCCTCAAATAATGCACGGGAAACTCCCGGTGGTTTGGTGACCAGTTCCCGTTTGGATGCCTAGGCGAAGGTCTTGCATTGTTCTCTTCCCTTTCTCGATCTTTAGGTAAGGGGTTGTGGTATCTCCTCCTGCTGTCATTCACTTGCTGTCGGGGCGATTGTGGGTGGTTGTTTTGGTTTCTATGGTGACCTTGGGGATTCCCTGCCCCTTCCTCAATATAAATATTTCTGCTTGCCGCGGTCGCGTTCCGCATTCTTTCATGATTCACGCTTTGAGGCATGACTCATTGCAATGCTGTGAGCTAAGTTACCGCATCCTTGATGGTTGCCGGTCGCACGAAAATTAAGTGGCTCCTTAGGTTTTCAGGCATGTGTGCATGTGTGCAATCTGAGCAATTGATTTTGTATATACCTGATTTCTTGTTTTCAGGTACTGGGTCTTTCAGGTTGTTGCATAATAAGTTGTTTAAACTGAATTTATATATTGGGGCTAGGGTGATGTACTTCTTGGATATCTTGTTGAATTTATGAGCAATAAGTTCTACATAGGAAAAACTAAAAGAAGTTTACATATTAGGTTACAGTAACATATGAGATGCATGAAATACAAAGAAATAGAAAAATCAGCATTAGCTCACCATTTCTGGTCTACCAATCATGAAATTGTACCAAATATAAAACTATTAAAATCACCCAGTAATGCTGCCGAACTCGATGTTTGGGAAAAGTTGCTATTTATAAAAAACAAACGGTATTCTTTAAATTTCGAAATGCCGTCTGAAAACTCTCCTTGGAAGTTCATCTTACAGACAACAGATGCCGCCACAGTCAACCAGCTCACTTCAAGAAACCACGGATGGAACCAGTCAGGTAACTGCTGACGATGGAGACAAAACGTTCTCCGAAACATGTGCAAGTAAGGATAATTTAAGTGATGTTTATTTTTGAATTACCGACTCATTACTTTCAAATGTTAAATGCATCACTGTTTCTTACCTTTTGCTTCAAATAATGAAATACTTGTTTCATATGTTCCAAAAGGAGTAAAACAGTCGGAATAAGTAAGAAGGTGCCTGAAGTTATCTGGAGCTGATGTAATAGATAAATTGTGTTCTACGTACAATGTAGCCAGAACAACATGAAGGTGACCAAAGGCAACTTTTAACCATGTTTTGAATCATTTTGAATGATGTTTCCTTTTTCTTCGAGCATTTATTTTCCACTGATTCGGTTTACTAGGTATACTCAATATTTTCTTTAGTATTCAAGACAGAGTTTATTTCTGCACATTTTGCTAAACAGCTAGAAAACTTTGGATAGCTGTAGAATCCTGTCATGTTGGTAGGACACAGTGTATCTTCTTGTCTTTATTGCTGTGCTTAATTTTTTCTTTCTGTTTCTATCGTATGAAGGCTCCTATCAAAATACATAAACCCAGTTCAGCAAAGCCTAATATTATCAAAACAAGTTAATTGCATTTTACTCCTTGATAATTTCAACTGAAGATATTATTTGGCCTATCTCAAGGAGCATCATTATGAACAAAAATTTGACAGCGTTCTACTAATTATTTGTGTGAGTTTTATCGAGTTTGCGGGTTACTTATGTTAAACGAAATTGATGATTTTTTTGGACATCCGGTAAAAAGGCATTGTTAAAAAATACAGCCTTTAATGATAAATATTGTGACACCAAACAACTCATAAGCTGCAGAATAATTGATTACATTATTATGGAATATAATAAAAAATGTGACACGTAAACACTCATCAGAAAATTGCCCAATAACACTCAATGTTGACAATCATGAAATTGACAAACCTCTTGAAGTTGCAGAATTGTTCGATAAATTCTTTTTGGATGTAACAAAAAAAAAAAATAATTATGGAAGTAAAGATGCAGCACTAGTATTTCTGAGATGAAGTTTCACCAACTCTGCACTTACATTTAAAGTCAGTTTAACTACACCTACTGAAATAAATAAAATTATTCACTTTTTAAAAATGAAAAATTCCTCTGGTTGTGATGAAATAACTACAAAAATCTTAAACTCTTGCTCTTTACAAATTAGCATTCCCCTTAGTTATTTATGTAATGAGTCTCAAATTACTGGTATTTTCCCTGACAGAATGAAATACTCAATTGTTAAACCTCTTTTAAAAACAGGCTAATGCATATTTTCAAATTATAGACCAATATCTTGGTGTTCTGTGATTGGTCCGCGTCATTTTTGGTGGTTACTACCAGTACAAATAGCGCGACTCGTCACCCCTAAAATGGTGGCTTCCGAAATCAAAAAGCTCAAACCAAATAAATCCCCTGGACATGATGGCGTCACAGCGACCATGCTCCAGCACCTTCCCAAGAGGGCTGTCATCCACTTGACGAGGATATTCAATGCATGCTTTCACCTACGCCGCTTCCCGATATTCTGGAAGGAAGCGCGGGTGGTGTGCTACTTGAAACCCGCCAAGGATCCGGTCTTTACTTGCAACTCAGTATTCTCCCAGTTGTCTCAAAAATGTTTGAACGACTGCTCCTAGCCCGCTTGACACCTCTTTTTGAGGACAGGCAACTCCTTCCGGATCACCAGTTTGGTTTTCGACGGTGGCACTCCACGACCATGCAGTTGCTTCGATTGGTTGAGATGGTAACCCTGGGATTGAAGGAGAACTTCAAAACCATTGCGGTTCTGTTGGACGTGGAAAAGGCCTTTGCGACATCCTGGTACCAGGGTCTACTGTACAAGCTCAAGGAAGTTAACATCCCTCCTCCCTACCTTGCTCTGATCAGCAGCTTCCTTCGGGATCGCACGTTCCGAGTGAGAGTGGAAGGAAAGCTTTCCAGTGTCAGACCCATAGCTGCGGGAGTCCCGGAGGGTAGTGTACTATCACCGTTGCTCTTCGCGGCCTACATGTCTGACTTGCCTACTGAGCCACAGACAATTACGTGCCAGTATGCGGACGATGTTCTCATTATGGCGCGTAATAAAAATGTCAAGTTCTTCTTCCCGCCTCTGCAACGACAGCTCCGAGCGATCGGCCGCTGGAGTGAGAAGTGGAGGATGGCAATTAGTCCAGGGAAGAGCTCAGCTCTTCTGCTGGCTAAGGTGCGACGCTGGCGACCGACGCGAACACTGAGGCTGAGGCAGAAGCAAATCCCATGGGTTACCTCGGCTAAATACCTGGGTGTCCTCTTTGATCGCCGGCTAAACTTCACTCCCCATGTCAGGGCTAATGCGGGACTAGGCCATGTTGCACTCAGGCAGTTGTACCCCATTTTCAGATCCAATATGCCTGCACACCTCAAACTACGTCTGTACCGGGCGATTATTTCACCCATGATTCTGTATGGGTACGAGGTCTGGGGATTGGCGGCTCCAACCACCATCCGCAGACTGCAAATCGTGCAGAATCGGGCATTAAGGATGATCTACGGTACTGGGCGCAGATTCCCTACTCACATCCTACACGAATACTCCCAAAACCCTGACATAGAGGATATGGTAAGAGAGAGAGAGAACCCGAACCCTCCATCAAAAACTGTCTACCCATTCCAACCAGCTGGTCAACACTCTGGGTCGGTATGACCATAGAGCTCCCCGCAGGAGGAGGAGGTACAAACTCCCCAAGGACGCCATGGGCTATTAGCCAGAAGGGGTTCTCTCCATCCCACCGTAAACATCAGAACCAGAAATGGGTTTGGATAATTCCCCCACATAGTTTCCTATCCCCTCTGATCGTGCTGTCTTCACTCCCACCTTCTTCAAGCCGGGAGTTCGGGTGAAGACGGCCTTGGGAATACATACCCCAGGCGGCAGCCTGAGCGGCTTAACCCAACTGTTTGCGCCATTATCGTCATTTGTTCCGGCGGGCGCATGAATATTTCACTTGGCGCCGGTTATGCGGCCAGCTGGTCATGTGACTCGCCAGCGCGCAAGAAAATAGTCTTCTTCCGTTTTAGTTACAGACATGTTGAGACAAGTGATGTGCTTCGTTGTGTGGCTGCGTGCAGCGGTTGTTGCAATGAAAAAACGGTTTTAGTTTATCTCAAATATTAAATGTATTGTTGTTTTCTTCATGTTTATTCACATAATAAATGTAGCGTGTGCAATAAATTTATCTAGTGATAAGAATACAGCTCCATCGAGTACAGTCCACAAAATCAGCTTCCTTGATTTCTGCTAACATCAAGGTGGTCCTCCGCATTAAATTAAGCACGACACGAACATTGGTCCTTCACGGGCGGATATTTATTGTGCAACGCAACAGTTTCATCTGCATGGATGTACATCAGTGGGCCCCAGGACGCCAGGCATCGGGATCTACTGAGCAGATGATTAGCATTTCATTCGCAACGACGCAGTAGCCTGCATTGCAACACATTTCAGAACAGAACATTCCTTTTCTTTCTTTCTCTCCTTTAAGCAAGTCTCATAACCATTCAATATGGAGCAGGATTTGAAAGCTCTTGTCAAAAGAAGGGGTATAATGAAAAGAAAATTTACCTTTGTTCGAAAATTTCTTGATGAATTACCAGAACAGGTCAACATTTTCATATTGAGAGCTAATTTCGGTAACAAGTGAAATTTGGGACAAATATGAAGCTATTCAGACCCAAATTGAATCTCTTGTGGAAGCGGAAACTGAATTAGATATGCATGCAGAATACGAGGAGGAAACAAGAAACAGTTACATCGAATTGAAGGCTAGGTTAGCTGAATTAATACAGGATCATGAACAGCAAGAAAATGGTTCTGGACATTCGCAGCACACAGTGCAGTCGCAATCGTCACAAGCAGCTAAAGCTATCAAACTGCCTATGATACAATTACCTAAATTTGAGGATGATGTCACTCATTTCAAACATTTCTATGACACATTTACAAGCTTAGTGGTAAACAACCAAGCTATAGATGCTATTCAGAAATATCATTATCTTTTGGCGCTAACTGAGGGGATGGTTGGGTGGGTATCGCGGGCCGCTGTGCCGTCTCTTTCCCCTCCCCCTGACCCCTGGAACAATCGGGATGATGTTCCGAGCCGCGAAGCTTCCAGAAACATATAAGACCTTCAATGGACGAGTCAGTGAGTTCTTGGCGTGCAGCCGTGAAGGGCGCGGTGCTAGTGAACGGACTGGAAGACTGCGTATGTGTATCAGAAATGTTTTTAGTCAGCTCTAGAGAGAATTATACGTAATAGTGGGTGTGTAGTGGACCTGAGACAGACGAACTGGTGGATTGTAATTGTGTGATCTACGTAATTCTATGTAATCGGCAAGTGTACTAACTGTAATCGGTGGAAATGAACATTTTAGGCTTGTGCAACTGGACTTTTAATTTGACGAACCCACAAAGTCACAATATATAAATTACGCCTTACGAATACAAGATACTTTGCGCTCAGACGTGAACTTGATGCTGAACCTCCGAGTGAGCTAGACGTGTCGCTGCGCTATTTTTGCACATCCAGTATAAAACGTTCTCGTGTTTGGTGTTTATCAGGTGTTTAAACGTCGTGCGTACAACTCCGTGCCGTGAGGACGTGTTTATGTGCGCTCGAAGCTTACTGTGAATTTTCGTGTAAAACTTATATGTGGAATTCAGTGCGTCATAGTGTTTAGGCGCGGCAATAGTGAATTATAGTTTAATATATTAGTTATTGCAAGTAATGTGCAGTACAGTTTAGTGGTGCGTTAAAAGTGGTAAAATATATTATTTAACACAACAAGCTGCCACACACGTGCAGCAGGGCTTAGTAGCCCTTGTTGCACGGATAAAAAATCAATACCAGAAGTCCAGAGGTAGTCCTAGTCGGGCGGGGCTCTCCCCGTCCGGGTGTCTTATGCCGCAGTACCTAGCCGCTTTGCGGCTTAACCTGCGAAGTGAGCTAGTAGTTCCATGTTCTGTTGGGGTGTTTGAAAGTATTGGAAATTTGGAATGGGTTGCCCCTTTTGTCGTGGGCAGCTGCACTTAATCGTTCCCCCGTTTTCGGAGACACGATTTAATTTTTTGCTCCGTTTTGGCTACGGGTTCTGTAGCGCTTGGTCCATCGGCGTAAAAATTGGTCCCAGAGGTATCTGGGGTTTTACTTGGGTTACCCAAGGGGTACCAAGACATCTCTCAGCAGTCTGAAGGACGGCAAGCGTCTTTGATCTCTCGGGTCATACCTTCCCAGGGAGTTCACTAAAGTGTTGGGGTGAATTTGGATTTTGTCGTACATTGATCGTGCCCTCTCGCGAATGACATCGACAATGTACGGGATCTGGGAGTGCTCATGTAGGATATGAGCCGGGAATCTCCAGCCTGTATCGTAGATGATACGGAGTGCCTTGTTCTGCAGCGTCTGGAGCCTGACGAAAGTCGTATTAGCCACTGTTCCCCAAATCTCACAGCAATACAGAATCATAGGCGGAATGATCGACTGATACAGCTGCGGTTTGAGCCGGATCGGCATGGTTGATCTGAAAATAGGGTATAGGCTCCGGAGTGCCACGTGCCCCAGCTGGACCTTGCCCTTGACGTGCGTAACGTAAGTTAGCTTACGGTCCAGCGTCACCCCGAGATACTTCGCCGTTTGCACCCATGGGATTCGACGGCGCCGTAAAACGAAGTTCTGCCAACCGGTTGGCTCTGGTTTACGCCAGGAGAATAGCAGAGCTCTTCTCCGGGTTAGTTGCCATTCGCCATTTTGCGCTCCATTCACCAATGGCCCGGAGCTGGGTTTGGATTTGCCAGAAGCTGTACCGTGTATTCCTATTGTCACCCAATTACGGAAAGGGATGACCGGCGACCGCTGGAAGGAACCCGAGGCAGCTAGGCCACACCCACTCATCAGTCTCTGTCACTGAGGGGGAGATTAGGGAAATGTCACTTTCGCGGGCGGCCCCTTTCCCCCTCTTCCACGGCCATCTGGAACCTTCGCGTGGAAACTAGAGAAGTCGAGAAGACGGTGATATTCCTATAAAAAGGGGCTGCAGCGAGCGAAGTCAGTCAGTCAGTGCTTGACGCGCTAGTGAAGTAGTGCCGTGTTAGTGGAAGAGAAGACTGTGCGACGGAAGAATTTACGTAATTGTGTACGTGCATCGGAACGGTAACGTACAAACCGGTGAATCGTAATTGTGTGCATTACGTAATTTTCTGTAATTGGCAAGTGTTTAACTGTAAGTCGGTGGAAATAAAGAACATTTTTGAGTGGTGAAATTGGACTTTCCATTTCACGAACCCACAAAGTCACACTATTGACTGCGAAGATCATGAGATGGTCCGCATACTTAAAGGTTTGGGTGTTGTGGTGCGTTGAAATATCAGCCATGTAAGCTGCGAAGAGCGCCGGCGACAGCACGCTGCCTTCCAGCACTCCAGCGCCAATGGGCCGCTCTGTGGACAGCGCCCCCTCCACCTTTACTCGGAACCTTCGGTTTCCAAGGAAACCGGCCACCAAGGAAATGTATGGAGGAGGGATCCGATGCTCTAGGAGCTTGTAAATGAGCCCCTCGTGCCAGGTTGTGGCGAATGCCTTCTCCACGTCAAGCAGCACTGCTACCGTTTTAGACCTTTCCTGGAATCCCAGGGAGGCCTTCTCGGCAACCCGTAGGAGCTGTTCGGTCGTGGAGTGGCCAGAACGGAATCCAAACTGGTGTTCCGGGACTAGGCCCCTTTCCTCTAGATGACGAAGAAGCCGGGAGAGGAGTAATTTTTCGAATACCTTTGACAAAACTGGTAGAAGGCTGATGGATCGGTAATTGGATGGGAAGACCGGATTTTCCCCGGTTTTGAAACGCACACCACACGCGCCTCCTTCCAGACAGCTAGAAATTGGCGCATGAACAGGCATGCATTGTAAATCCGGGTTAAGTGAATCACGGCTTTGCGTGGAAGCTGCTTGAGCATTTCCGCTGTGACACGGTCCTGCCCAGGGGCTTTGTTGGTTCTTAGAGAGTTAAGCGTGGTTCCCAACTCTCTAGGGGTAACTAATGGAATATGGAACTCCTCGTGGTCCGGGGTCAGAGCTTCCAGGAAGTCCTCCACCTCTCCTTCTACGAGGTCAGCATGGTCGTCGTCCATTGGCTCAATCCTGGGCTGGAACTGGGCCTCCAAATAGTCTGCTAGCGCCTCTGCTTTTTCTCTCGACTCGTAGACGAGTGGACCTCTAGGGCTATGTAGGGGATGCTGGTGTACCATTGTCTTTCCGCAGGCTACGGACTATTCGCCACCGTTTTCTCTCCTGGAGATTGGTTTGCCTTAACATGTTTTCCCAGCCCTCTTTGCGGTGTGCTCTTAGGATTCGTCTTGCCAGGGATTTGAACCTCTGGTGTACTTCTCCTATCCTGGGATGGAGAAATCTCTGCCACAGCTTTCTTACGGCGTTTTTAGCCCTTATAAGTTGTTTGATGTGTCCTGGGATATCTGTGGGGTTCGGCGTGTCAATTGGAATGCGGTGTGTGTGAGCACGGACCGCCTTGAGGATGGATGTGGAGAACTCCCTGGCTGCCGCCTCGAGTAACTCCACAGAGTCGATTCGAGGGCGGGCTTTCACGTTGTTTTGAATGTCAAGGATGGCGGCATCCCAGTCGACTTCATCCACCCAGTCAGCCGTTGCCAGAGCTGCGACGGTAACGTCTGAATTGATCACAACTGGGTTGTGGTCAGAATCCAGAGCGATTTCCTCCGTGAGGCCCAGATGAAATGGAATGTTCTTGGTAATTGCGAAGTCTATGACGTCCACCCTGCCACCAGACCGGAAGTGCGTTGGACGCCACGGGCCATGCGCATGAGGGGTTGGGTCTCCGCTGATGAGGCGGTAGATGCTCCTTCCCCTATCATTCTGGATGCGGCTGTTCCATCCTGGGTGTTTGGCATTGAAGTCGCCAGCTATGCACACTCGGTGGTCTAGGTTGAGGAGTGCCCTGTAATCCGCTTCATAGAAGGGATGGTTGGGCGGGTCATACACCGCCACAAGCACTAAGTCTGAGCCGCCCAAGGAGAGCCGTATGGCGGTCGCCTCCAAGTGTTGAAGGGGAGGAATGGTAATGGGAGTATGGGTGATGTGGTTTTTGAAAATATAGCTGTACCGCCGCCCCGCCGGCCAACTCTATCTGCTCGGTGGACGGCGTAGCTTGGCAGGTTAAATTGTACACCAGCATGGTGCGTTTCGCATACCATAAGGAGGTCAATCCCGTGGTCACTTACAAACTCCAGGATGCCCGGTCTCTGTTCCCGGACTCCGTTTACGTTCCAGAACGTGGCTCTCAATGTTCGCTGAGTTCTTCTCACCGCCATTTACGAGCTGGAGTCAGGGAAGAGGAGCCGTGCAGTCTGCTGCATAATGCTGTGCTTTTGCAGAGCAGGGATGCGGGGATCTGTCAGTTGCTCCCTGCAGCGCCTTAGAATGGGGAGGGAGCGATGAATTAGTTCGGCGAACCAGGCAGAAAGCTCATGGAACTCCGCCAGGTCCTCATTTGAGACGCAAGTGTCCCAAACAGGCGTAGCTGTCGTAGGGAGGGGTGCCTCTCCCTCATTGGCTGCTGCAGCCACTGTGGCTGGAACTGGAAGAGAGGGAGAGCAGTGGCAGCAGGGCCGCTCTGTCTCCCCGCAGATTCTGGGGCGGACCGCCCGGCCGTTGCTGCCGCAGTTACCGACGGTTTCTCCCGCCGGGCTGCGGTGGCCTTCTTCTGACGAGGGGGCCGCTGTGGTTTTGCTGCAGATGTAGCTGGTGCTTGTGTGGCTGTAGCTCCAGAGCTTTCTGACTGGGTTGCTGCCGGAGTCTGGCCCGCCTCGGCCTGCTGCAGCACTTGTTCGTGCTTGCACAGCGCCTGGGCAAAACTGACTCCACGCCGAACTTGTGCTGGCTCCCTGGTTGTGTTTCTGCCCTGCCTTGCCCGCACTATAGGCAGTCTAGAGGGACAACCGCCGCAGATACCCAACTCAGTTGCACGGATAAAAATCAATACCAACTCAGGTGTTAGCTGATTTGTCGTCAGTGTCCTCTGATTAGTGTTTGTATGGGGAGCTGTGATTGGACATTTTATCTGGCTACCTGGTACCACATAATCATGGCAACTCATGCTGAAGAACACATAATGTGCGCCAGCGACTTCCCTGCATTAAACGCAGCAGATATAAGTGCTGACAATGCAGGGGACATGGACATGTTAATGTACTACACAAACGGCGGGGATTTCAAAGATTTTCTTCACGAGCCCCTCATTGTGGACCCCGTAGTGCCTCTGTCACGTGGGGACACGAGACTGCTTAAATTAGAAAGAATTTAAGCTGCTGCGTACACCTTCTTCTGATCTCCCTCTTACTGATGGCAGAAGAACAGCTGAGTCAAGGAGAGAAAAAGTGGATTTAATGACTGAACATCTAGCCTCCACTTTTCATCCAGCAGAATCTCAAGACCAGGAGCTGTCTGATGAAATAATGGAACGTGTTGAAACTTTTCTTTCCACTCCCTTTAATGTGGACGATGTGCACTTGACAACAGTCGCAGAAGTGAGGAGTATTGTGGCTAAAGTGCGCCCCTATAAAGCAACAGGGCATGACAACTTGCCTTATGCTGCTTTTAAAGCACTACCGGCAGCATGGATAATACTGTTGGTTCACCTGTTCAACAGTCTACTACTACTAGCTCATTTCCCTGCTGCGTGGAAACACGCTAGGATTATCACCATTCCTAAGCCAGGAAAGAACCCCAAAAACATTAGTAGCCACCGGCTGCTGCCGGCCATCAGTAAAATCTTCGAGGTGTTACAGGCCCGCCTTCAACATCTGCTGGACCAACATAACGGGCTACGACCCGAGCAGTTTGGTTTCCGACGTCAACACTCCACTCTCACCAGTTACTTCACCTCGTGGACGATGTAATACGCGGGTTTAATAACCGGCATTACGTTATAGAACTATTCCTAAACATCTCTCGAGCATTCGACTCGGTGTGGCATGACGGCCTCATCCATCGGCTCATCCACTACAATATCCCAGCATACCTTATACAACTCATCAACACCTGCCTTAAAAACCGTTCCTTTGTCGTTGCCAGGGACGACATCCATTCTCAATCCTATGGTATTCAAGCAGGGGTACTACAAGGCAGTGTCCTTGGTCCCCTCCTATTCCTCACCTATATAGACACCCTCCCTACCCTAATAGGCTCTAACCTCTATCTATTCGCTGATGAAAGCTTATTAACGGTCTCATCTAAACAACACGTTAATGCAGTAACCAAGGGATTCCGCTTCGCGACGCCGAAGAGGAAACATCGCCTTCGAGAGTTGACAGCGCATCCAGAACTTCGGAGTCAGCGAATTGCCACCATCGGGAGGGACCTTCGGGAAGCTCCCGGCAATTCGCATAATCTCCAGAAGAGAGCAGCAGCAACAGCGTGCGAGCGACAACCTCCTAGAAAACGCCGGAAGCAGCAAGCCTAAGAAATCAGTCAGGAGAAGCACAAGATGATATCCCTAGCACCAGTACTGGTGTTACTCACCAACCTGCCGTGAACCAGGCTACGGTAGGAATCAAACGGCCTCGCCAACAACGCCAAAAGGGCGGAAAAGGCAAGACCAAACGTTTGGCAATCGACCAACAACCAACCAATCAGTGTTCTTCCCGTGAATCTTCCCCGAGCTCAGGAAAATTGGAGAGTGAGCTCTCCCATCACACCTGCTCTACTGAAGCAGGCCTTTTCAACGGAGCCGAGGCTCCCCACCTACATCCATCCACAATGGAAACTGATTCTGAGGCTAGCTCGTCGAACATCGACACGGATGTCGACGAAGCAGAATTTCAGGAGGTTACTTCTCGGAGGAAGAGAAGAACTGCTTCAGATGTGCCATCTGCTGGTGGACCCAGGATTAGGAAGCCACCAAAACGACACATCCCCCTATCATCGTGGATGACTTCAAGGGGCTGGTCGGCTTCCTAAAGGAAGTCATGCCGACCCTCTCGGGGTCATGCCTGGTGAATAGGCGTAAAAGCAGATTTGTCTTCCAGGTCAAGAGCGTGGAAGACTACCAGTTGCTGATCAGGGCTTTGGATAGCAAGTCCGTGCCCTATTTTACCCTCGGCCTTGATAAGGCTCGAGACATACGCAGGGTTATCCGGGGCTTCTCAGTGGATACCTCTGTGGGGGATATTGAGGACGACCTCCGACGTCAGGGCATTTCCCCAAGAGTAGTAAAGCAACTTACAAAGCCAGCTCCAGAGGGCCAATCTGGCCCCATCCCAATCCCCCTATTCTTAATAATAGTGGAGCGAGCTAAAGTCCCTAAGGGCAAACTGGATGGTGTCAAAACCATCTGTTACCTCAGGGTAACTTTGGAACACGTCAGGAACCCTGGCGGTCCCCCCCCATGTCACCCTTGCTTAGGGTTTAATCACTCTGGCCACTTCTGCCGCCGTAACCTTCGTTGCTTGAGGTGCGGTGAATCCCACACAAAGGAGGAGTGTCCGAGGTCCACCACAGAGGTACCTACATGCGCAAATTGCAAGGGCGAGCATGTGGCATGCTACGGAGGCTGCCCGGTCCGAAAGGCGATTATTGCCGCCAGAAGGCTGAAGCAGACCGTTAGGCCACAACAGCCACTAACAGTACCTACCAGCCGAGGGCAAGGCTTACCGCTTTCTAGAAGCACCAGCGATTGGCCAAGGCTCAGAGCTACGGCCAATTAGAGAGAGCCACATCAGCAAGAAGAGAAGGCAACAACGCTCGCCCAAGTGGTGCAAAGGCCCCCGAGAGTCCCAAATATGTCTCGAGAGACACCACACACACAACACGCAAACAGTCACGGGCCCAGTCGCCAAAAACACATACTTCACGACCAATCGTAGGGAGCATGCCTGCAGGCGAGCCCCAGGCTGATTACCGGTTGGCGGAGGGACAAGTGTCTTCCTTGCCACGACGTCAGCCGATGGATGCACGGGCTATAGGCAGGCCTGCACCTGTCAGGTCATCCTCTCCCACACCCATCCCCGCAGTTGTTGAACTAGAATTCTCTCAATTGCTGATGTGGATACAGCAGACTCTGGTGACCCACGGACAGCGTTTTTGCGAGTTGCTAGTCAAACTCATTTCTGCTCCAGATCCGGCCAGCAAAGTACTAGTCCTCATGGAAGGTCTCACACTCCTGACTTCTGCCATTCCTCAACCTCAAAATGGGGGATCGGAATAGGTTACGTACCTCTTTCCGATTCGCATTCTGGAATGCTTGTGGTCTGGATGGTCAGGGGAGCGAACTTCTGCACTTTGCTCGGGAGTATGCTCTGGATGCCATCCTTGTCTGTGAAACGCATCTGCGTCCAGATTCCCGTTTCCGAGTCCCGGGCTTTACTTGTTACCGCACGGACCGCGAAGGGCGACCTGGCGGAGGCACGGCGGTGCTCGTGAGGCAAAATGTGGTCCACAGACCTTTCCAACTTCCTCCTCTTCAATCCTTAGAGGCTACAGCAGTGTGTCTAGACCTCGGTAGATTGGAAGTCATGGTGGTATCCATTTACCATCCTCAGGGTAGATTATTCGTAAGGAATGACTACCAATCCATCCTAGCTCTGCACCCTAGGGTTATCATGGCGGGCGACTTCAATGCCAAGCATGAGCGTTGGCATTGCAGACGCCGAGGTGCAAGAGGCAACGAAATAATCCTCCTTATAGATGCGGACCCACAACTACAAGTACAGGGTCCCTAGCAATCCACTCACCACCCGCGAGGTCGAGGGCTGGCTTCGGTCATCGACTTCGCTATCACCAAGCATTTCCCATTTCACCTCACTCTCACCTCACTAAATGCACTACATTCAGATCATAATCCAGTATTGGCAGAGATCAGTACTCGGGTTGCCAGTCATGACCTCTCGATTCAAACATGAGAGGTCGACTGGGAAGGCGTAAGGAACTGCCTCCGCACCTCCATACCGCCAAACCCCAGGATTCAGAGCATCCGCACCCTCGAGGCTGCGGTCTCATCTTTCACCTCCATAGTCACGCGAACTGCCAATAATTGGACAGTTCATGCTGACGCTCCTTTACACCCAGATATCCTTCCCCTGGATATCGTCCTACTGATCCGCCGCTCTTGGGTGGCAAGGAGACTCTACCAGCGTCACCGCACGCCGCATAATCGCGCGCTACTTAGACGACTTCGTCGTCAGGTCAGTGTCCGCCTACGGAAGCACAGAGTGCGAGCGTGGGAGGACACACATGGCCAGGTTGCGTGTAGAGGAAGGCGACGTGTGGAGGATTGCAGAGACTCTCAGAAACCACCGAGGTCAATACCACTCCCCATTGCAGGGTACACGGGGTCTGGCCTATCATCCTAAATCCAAGGCAGATGTGCTTGCGGATTACCTTGAGCGTACAATGCGCCCCAGAGAAGACCCTCAGGACGATATCTTTTCGGAACGTGTCCGAAGGGAGGTACGACGATATTTTCGCCGAACCCCGGAGGATGCGGATCGACTTCCCATTGTCCGTCCTAGTGAAGTCCAAGGCGATGTACAGATTTTCAAATCTAAAAAGGCGGCGGGACCTGATGGGCTTACCCCACTCATACTCCGTCATCTTCCTTTCAATGCCATGATGTTCTTGATAAAGTCTTCAATATGTGCCTAACTCTCGGTCACTTTCCACGTGAGTGGAGGGAGGCCAGATTGATCTGCATATTGAAGCCAAGAAAGAACCCGGTGCACCCTTCCAACTACCGTTCCATTAGTCTCCTATCTACCCTCTCGAAAGTCTTCGAGAGGATAATTCTCACCCGCTTGTCCCCAGTATTGGGTGACATTCAAGCCATACCTGCTTATCAATTTGGATTTCGTCCGGGGCACTCGACAGTCCAACAGCTGCTGTGAGTCGTGGAGACGGCTGCCCTGGGTTTCCAGGAACAGGCGTTCACAGCAGCAGTGTCTTTGGACGTCGAGAAGGCTTTCTCTACAACCTGGCACACCGGACTCCTTCACAAGCTTATCCACCTGGGCCTACCAAACCAATTAATCAACATCTTACACAGCTTTCTAAAACATCGCACTTTTAAAGTCACAGTTGCGGGGCAAACATCTACTCTCAGACCCGTGAGAGGCGGAGTCCCAGAAGGCTCTGTATTATCTCCCACACTATTTAGTGTATACATGGCAGACTTCCCAACCGAGCCGCGCGTCGAAATGGCACAATATGCTGACGACGTGCTGCTCTTCTGCAAAGACTGGCATATTCGCAGAGCCTTCAACCCAATCCAAAGACACCTCTGCCTCACACAAGAGTGGTGCAGGCGCTGGCGTATGTCCGTTAACCCGGACAAAAGCCACGCTATTCTATTCACCAAGCGCCACGCCCCCACAGACTGCCCTGATTTCCATTTCAGAGGCCGAAGAATAGAACGGGTACCCTCTATCAAATACCTGGGAGTAGAGCTATACAAGGGTCTGACTTTCCGTCGACACATCAGGGAACTCTCGGCGAGGCTTCAGGGAGCTATTGCTTCCCTGTATCCTATGCTGGGTTCTCGATCGATGCCAGTCCGCGTAAAGCTATACCTCTTTCGAGCTCTTATAGTCCCGTTGATGCTATATGCCTGCGAGGTCTGGGGCATGGCCGCAGATTCCTGGCTGGCACATCTTCAACACGCTCAGAATAGAGGACTTAGGTCCATCTATTCAGTAGGCCGATTCTTCCCAGTTAGGTTCCTCCATGAAGCCTCGGGTCTTCCATACGTGGAAGATGAAATTAGACGCCGGGCTACAAAATTATACGCACAGTTACCTTTGCACAGAAGTGCCCTGGTTCGGTCTCTTGGTGATTATGATCCCACCAGACGTCGTCGCCGACTATTCCGGGTCCCCCGCATGGTTTGCGGGCATCCGAGGTAACCACGGAGCATTTCCAGCAGCAGCAAAAGCTGAGCTCCCATAATCTACCAAGAGTTGGTCTCAAAATTAAACAAAATTCAGTTCAATCAAAATAAATCTTTCAACGCCAGGGTGCTAGAGATAGCATTCTATCCTTCTAGAGGAGTCAATAAACTACCTCATATTCAATCCACCATCCTCAAACAAAAAAGCCATCCTAACCCATCCCGAAAAGGAAATCCTATCTGTGGTTAAACCCTATCCTGGGTGGGCACACAGCAACAATCTTCAGGCTAACACAAGCCTACCAGTACCTGCGAGCGAGTAACCAAGGCGCAGCGTTAAGCTGATATGCTATCTGCCTGGTTCATCACTTGGCGCTTGAAGATAAATGCAACTAAATCTCAAGCAGTCACATTCACCTGCCGTACTCCACAAGATGTACCCAATCTCCGCCTGGCTGGAGAGGAAGTACAATGGTCCACGGAGGCTACATACCTTGGAGTAACTCTGGATTGGCGTCTGACGTGGAAACAACACATCACCACTGTGGCTAACAAAGTGTCCAGAAGGGAAAACAACAATGAGCCTGCACAACAAATTGCTCATATACAAGCAAATACTCCGCCCTGCACTAACTTATGCTTGCACAGCCTGGGGAGTTGCAGCAAAATCCCATCTCCACAAACTACAAGTCCTTCAGAACCGCTACCTTCGGATAGCAACAGCTTCCGATTGGTACATTCCTAACGATAATATCCATGCAGACCTCTGCTTCCCAGAAATCATAGACTACATCCTTACCTTATCTCACAATTTTTATAACAGGCTCCCTTCTAGCTTCAACAGTCTAATCCGCGGTCTGGGAGAATATGACCTCGACCCCGGTGAAACCTACAAGCGTAGCTACACCATAGGCCCATACAATCCCCCAGATATTCTTTACATTTCAACCCTTACCAACAAACCAAACAACCATTAAGACATATCCACCACCATCCACCCACCGTCATATCATTTAAAACCACCACCATACCAGTAAGGGACAATGTCCCGAAATGACAAATCGTCCAAGGCCCCTCCTCACAGTAGGAGGTTCACCTTCAACGACACCACTGTGCTGTTTAAACGTTAATAAGCATTCTCGCCTTGGGTGAAATGTAACTATTTCTGTACGTGTGTACAAGTATAGATTCACAAAGTTTGTGTCTGTGTGCAGTGTATATTGTATCTGTAACAATGTATGCCATTCTTCTTTAAATAAATCTGTAAGCAAGATATTTTGGGCTTCACATATAATCGGCTCCTCCTGTGTCTGGTTGGTGTTTTCACTGCCAGCATGATCCATTTCGTACATATTCAGGAGTACATGTGGAGTCACACATCACTCTTTAGTACAGACTTCTGTGATGGATTGAATGAAAAAGTGAAATTAAACTTACACATAGAAGTTCGTAGCACGAGAAGTAATAGAGGTAAAGTCTTTATTTATAAACGATCTTGAAAGTACAAGCCGTCTTCATTTAGCATCTGCAAATTTTTTGTTTATATGCAAATGAGGTTTTGGTTAAGTACCTTTTTTATTTTTTATTATTATGCTTTCATTGTGTATTTTTAATATATTGTATAATATTTCTAAAATTAATTTCGTGTTATAATATTACTAATTTTTCCATTTTCGTTATTAATACTGCAAACAATTAACCCTTGCTCTTTGTTATCTGCATATCTCTCCACAAGTGCAATGTGAGTCACCCCGTTCCTTTTTTTCACTTTTTCATTTTGTACAGCAGTAAGGGAGTTAACGATGTTCGTAATGTGATATTAAAAATGACTTTCAGATCTTTCCTAGCAAAAAACGTTCATTTAAACCAACTTAATGTGACTGATAACTTGTCACTCGTTGCAGACTCACAAAACGATACAGAAACTTTGCGTAGGTTACACGTATAATGTGTAATATTCTCGTAACGAAAGTTTTAAAACAACATGAAGAGGAAATTGGGAGTTTTCCGTGTATCTTAAGTTGTGGAATTAACGAGTTTACTATTGATGCCGGACAAACTCTGTATCCTACGACAAAGGTTAAGACGAGTAAATTTTAATATTTGTTTCTAACAAACCGCGAGGAGCAAACTTATTGTGTGTAGGGGTTAAGATTGAAGTAACGTTTGTTCGATAATGTTCCGTTTTACGTGTTCTAATGCACACATAACGAACAAATATAGCGGAGCATAGCCGAGCGACGACAAAGCGTAGTCGAAATATCAGTGTAGCTTAATAATACTTAACTACTTTTATTAATGCAGCAAGCATCTACTGTAAAATGGTTAACGTAAATCTTTAGTAAGCGTTAACCAAACAGAACTGGAGCATGTTGTAATGCACACCTAACGAACTTGGTTTTCTGAATTTTGCTCTTTGTGCTCTCGTGTAGACCTTCAACAATTATTTTGCTCGCCGTGCGTGCTACTCAGAAATAAGAATAATGTATGGAATAAAGAGGGGTTCTCAGAATTCCAAATTACATCACGTTAATTGCATAAGCATGGGGATTCTGCAAAACATCTAAAATGTCAACTGAAATGGAGAAGTGTTGAAAAAAAGGAATACAATCGCTGATGCGTTAAGAGAGAATCACAGGTTACATGTTCAAAAGCATAATGAAAATGTCCGGTTGAACAGACTTTTTCTGGAGTTTGTTATTGAAGTCGTTTTATTTCCGAGTAAACAAGAACTGGCATTCAGGGGTCATTATGAATGGAATGAATCATTACACCACGGGAATTTTGAAGAGCTTCTGACTGCATTTATCAGGAGGAGTAACTTAGAAATACAAAATCAGTACAACAAAATTAAAAAGTTTTTAGTGTAGACTCAGAGTATTCAGAATGAGCTAATAGACTGTATTTCAAATTACATGAATGACTATGTCAAATCAGAAATGGGCTGTGCATTGTTCTTTACTGTTTAAGTCACTGACTCTACAGATATTACGCAAATGTCCCAGTGTTCAATTATAATAAGATTTGTTAATTCAGATGGTGTAATGTTTAAAAGGTTTCTGCGATTCCATGATGTAGTGCTGATAGGACTGCTGAAAATTTGTTTGCCTTGGTAGACAGAATTTTAAAAGAACTTGACTATGAAACTAAATGAAGTGGTTATTGCTATGATGGTGCCACTGTCATATCTGGTCATTTGAATTGACAGAAACAGAAAGTTCAAAATAAAGTAACTGAGGCTATTTTTGTTATGATGGTGCCAGTGTCATGTCTGGTCATTTGAATGGACTGAGACAGAAAGTTCAAAATAAAGTGCCAGTGGCTATTTTTGTTATGTATGATGGTGCCAGTGTGATGTCTGGTCATTTGAATGGACAGAAACTGAAAGTTCAGAATAAAGTAACTTAGGCTATGTTTGTTATAGCGCCATGTCATGTCTGGTCATTAGAATGGACTGAAACAGAAAGTTTAAAATAAAGTAACTCAGGCTATTTTTGTTATGATGGCACAAGTGTCATGTCTGGTTATTTGAATGGACTGAAAAAGAAAGTTCAAAATAAAGTGCCGGTGGCTATTTTTGTTATGATGGCGCCAGTGTCATGTCTGGTCATTAGAATGGACTGAGACAGAAAGTTCAAAATAAAGTAACTGAGGCTACTTTTGTTCACTGTATGGCACATCGCTTAAAATTGGTTTTACAACAAAGTGCCAAGAAAATACCCAAGTGACATATATTTTGCTAATGTAAGTGGAATTCCATCATTTTTCCACCACTTAGCAAAGCGAACTCACACATTCAGTTCCACATGAGCCAGGCATATACCAACAGGTGCTGATTCGCGTGGTCCTCTAACTCCTAGCTTATTGGCACAGTCACTCAAGAACGGGAGAATCTGAAGAATGTCTTCCAATTTATAATGGTTTATGAAACTTCAGATGAAAAGTGCATCAAGACCAGTGAAGGACTTTTAAACAAATTCAGTAATATTGAATTCACATTCCTCTCTATTATTGTTAATGACATATATGGTTTAACTGAAGTACTTCATGATATCCTTCAAAAAAAGTCATTAGATATCACTTACTGCCTGAGCAAGATTCAAAGTACTACTGACATAATAAAGAGCAGAAGAAATTAAAAATATATTAATTCACTGATTCAACAGTCTAAAACCTTGACACCCAGAAATCCTAGAAGGGAACATGCTGTGTTTTCAAAAAATGAACTTTTGTTAACTTACAGAGTTTTATATTTTGAGATTGTAGATACTCTTTTGATGGAATTCAATTTAAGATTCCAAGACTATGAGATGTTAAGTTTTCTTAATCTTGTTGATTCCATAAAGTTTCATAAGTATGTCACAGACTTTCCAGCCAGTTCTCTTGAAAGTTTACATAAGTGGTATCCACAAATATTTGGCCATATCAGCCGTTTAATGAACAAACTCACTTTGTTATATAGTGATGAATCGTTCCGAAATATGGCTAAAGGCAAAATTCAAGAGGATCTCCAAGTAAACAAATACATTTTGGAGGAAACATATTAACTGTTGGGCTTAGTGATGACTATCTCACCCACCAGTGTTTCTGTCCAAAGAAGTTTCTCCTATCTAAAAAAGGTTAAAGACATACTCTAGAAACTCAATTTGACAGGCCAGGCTGTCATCTTTAGCCAACATTTCCTTGCAGAAGGAATTACTTTGTGCACTTATGAAGAATCAACCTTTCTACAGCGATATCATAGACAACTTTGCTTCCTTGAAGGACAGCAGGATTGACTTAGTCTTCAAAAAGTAGGGTGGCAAGTAACACAAGTTATGTAATTTGAATAGTTATAAATAAAAGCGTTGTTAACAGTGAAGCTAATTTCATGTATAAAGACTAAAATTGAGTAATCCTTTTAAAACTTGTAACCTCACTCACGTCCTTTTACAAAATCAGAAACATTTTCAAAACTGTTGCAGTTTCATCCTCAGCTGATTAGTGACGCGTCACAATTGGTTGTTGTCTGGATCTCTTGTAATTGGCTCCCTCTCTTGGAACATTCTTTACGTAAGTTCAGTAGACCACTCACTGATGGCACATCAAAGTTTAGAATATGTGGAATGTTTTTAATATTAATAATTTTTTCCCATTTTGTAAGTTCAAGTTTTGTTGACAATGGTTTTAGTAGAAATAAATTGTTCTTTCACACTAGCCGTGTGTAGGACGCACTATGAAAGGGTAGAGCGAGACTGAAAAATTGCCATCGCCGAGATTTGAACCACGGATTTCCTGGTTTCCGTCCAGCCGCTCTAACCATTTGAGCTACTATGGACAACGTGCCAACATGACATTAGATTTTCCAACTGACTCGTGTTTCTCCCACTAAACAACTAAGAGTTCTCATAAACACCTGAGACAACTACCTTAATGGCGACATACAACATGTAAGTACTTTAAGGCCCGGGCTTTATAGTTCGGATGACTATTAGCTACAATTGATGGAAATAAATTGTTCTTTCACACTAGCCGTGTGTAGGATGCACTATGAAAGGGTAGAGCCAAACTCAAAAATTCAATGCCATAGCTGGGATTTAAACCACAGATTTCCTGGTTTCCGTCTAGGCACTCTAACCATTTGAGATACTATGGCCAACATGCCAACATGACGTAAAATTCTCCAATTGACTCGTGTTTCTCCCGGTAAACCACTAGGAGTTCTCATAAACATATGAGACAACTACCATAATGGCGACTTACAACATGTTAGTACTTTAAGGCCCGGGCTTTATAGTTCGGACCACTATTAGGTACAATTAATGGAAATAAATTGTTCTTTCACAATAGCCGTGTCTAGGACGCACTATGAAAGGGTAGAGCCAGACTGAAAAATTCAATGCCATAGCCGGGATTTGAACCATGCATCACCTGGTTTCCGTCCAGCCTCTATAACCATCTGAGCTACTATGGCCAACATGACATTAAATTCTCCAACTGACTCGTGTTTCTCCCGATAAACTACTAGGAGTTCTCATAAACACGAGACAACTACCTTAATGGCGACTTACAACATGTCAGCACTTTAAGGCCCGGGCTTTATAGTTCGGACCACTATTAGGTACACTTAATGGAAATAAATTTTTCTATCCCATTAGCCGTATGTAGGACGCACTATAAAGCCCGGGCCTTCAAGTACTTAAATGTTGTAAGTCGCCATTAAGGTAGTTGTCACATGTGATTATGTGAACTCCTAGTGGTTTAGTGGGGAAACACGAGTCAGTCGGAGAATTTAACCTCATGTTGGCACGTTGGCCATAGTAGCTCAAATGGTTAGAGCGGCTGGACGGAAACCACGAGATTCGTGGTTCAAATCCCGGCTATGGCATTGGATTTTTCAGTCTGGCTCTACCGTTTCATAGTGCGTCCTACACACGGCTAGTGTGAAAGAACCATTTATTTCCATTAATTGTACCTAATAGTTGTCCGAACTATAAAGCCCGGGCCTAAGAGTACTTATATGTTGTAAGTTGCCATTATGGTAGTTGTCTCGTGTGTTTATGAGAACTCCTAGTGGTTTACAGGGAGAAACACGAGTCAGTTGGAGAATTTAATGTCATGTTGGCACGTTGACCATGGTGGCTCAAATGGTTAGAGCGGCTGGACGGAAACCAGGAGATTAGTGGTTCAAACCCGGCTATGGCATTGAACTTTTCAGTCTGGTTCTACCCTTTCATAGTGCGTGCTACACATACCTAGTGTTAGAGAATAATTTATTTCCATTAATTGTACCTAATAGCTGTCTGAACTATAAAGCCTGTGCCGTAAAGTACATACATGTTGTAAGTCGCCATTAAAGTAGTTGTCTCATGTATTTATGTGAACTTCTAGTGGTTTACCGGAAGAAACACGAGTCAGTTGGAGAATTTAGTGTCATGTTGGCACGTTCGCCACAGTAGCTCAAATGGTTAGAGCGGCGGGACGGATACCAGGAGATCCGTGGTTCAAATCCCGGCTATGGCATTGAATTTTTCAGTCTGGTTCTACCCTTTCAATGGTTTTAGTAGTTTGATCTCCTCTCCAATGTGGTGGTTATCATTCCAGAAATGAAAAGCAACTGCCGATTTTTCTGTTTGTTTTTTGGCGACTATAGCTGATGTTAGGATGATATTAATGAAATGTGTTTTAGATAAATACTAGCAATAAGGGGAGCATTGAGCATTAGTTCGACTCAAAATTATATTAATTTTGTACTTAATTGTATCATAGTCCATAGACATTGGAAGCTATGAATTTTTTACATAATCTCTAATATTCTGCCTCACTTAAGCAATGTATATTCCTCATATACATAACAAAAGAATCTGGATCATTTATACCTGAGCGATGTTACATGGTAAATAGGTTTGTATTAAACAAATAGATCATTACGTTCTACTTAATAATAAAGCTGTATCCAGTGAGAGGAACTGGACCAGACATGCATGTGCTCACAAAGGTAAGATAAGAGTCCATCTATCACCAAAGAGTGCAACTATCTCCCACAAATAAACATACACTAATGACAAGGTAGCATGTTAGTTCAGTCAAAATTCCTTAAGTGCTTGTACCCAGTATAAGATAAGAAACATACAATGTCTTCAGTTTTAGCTATGAACAACCTTAAAAGTATTTTAAATACACTTTGTTTTCATATCCTGACATAGTCGCACTACACATATTATAATATTGCAGAATATATAATGATGCTATAAGTTCTTACAACTGTAAGTAAATTATGTTGTGGGGAAAAATAAAATAAACAAAATGAAAAATGGAATGTGACAGGAACTTTCTGGATTTTAATTTAATTTCATCATGCTATAAGTAACCCAAAAGTATTTGAATTCTGAAGGCAGGAATTATTTCGCAGGTTAGTGTCATTTATATGTTTTAAAACTATAGTTATACGAGGGTGGGTCAAAAAGTAATGCCACATATTTTTTTTCCCTTAAATAAGTTATGTGAAAACTTTGAAATTGGTGCAATTCCTCAAACCTACTCCAATCTACTGCAGTAGTAACTTCCTAAGTCAACAGGTGGCAGCACTGCATCCTCTTGCAAAATGGCTGACATCGACATTTGTATTAGACAGTGTTCTGTGATTGAATTTTTGACTGTGGAAGCTGAAACGTCAATTCGCATCACGAATGGCCAAAAAATGTGTAAGGTGATGCAACGGTGGATGTCAGCAATGCTGGACAATGGGTTCATTGCTGTAACGAAGCTGAAGGCCAAACGTCATTGGCAGATGAAAAGCGAAGCGGCAGACCGGTGACTGCAATGACTCCATGCAACCTTCAGCGAGTCGATGACATCATTCGCGGTGATTGCCAGGTAACAACAGGTGAATTGTGTCACATTACCTCCCTTAGTAAAGGCAGTGTGATAACGATTATTCAACAACTGGATTACTCAAAACTTTGTTGACGTTGGGTACCAAGAATGTTAACCGCCCAAAACAAAGAAACAAGGTAAACAATAGCCTCCGAACATTTGCAGCGCTTTAATTTGGAGGGAGAGGAGTTTATGGAAAAAATTGTTACTGGAGACGAAATGTGGGTTCATTTTTTTGAACCTGAATCAAAGAGCCAGTCAATGAATGGCATCACACAACGTCACTGAATAAAAAAAAATCAAAACTAAGCGGTCAGCAGGGAAAGTTATGGCGACAGAGTTTTGGGATGCAGAGGGTGTGCTTATGATTGATTTTTTTGAGCAGGGATGCAAATAAATTCTGTCCCATATGTAAGAACTCTCAAAACGCTGAAAACACGTCTTCGGTGAGTTCGCCCAACAAAAACTATGGCAGATGTTTTTCTTTTCCATGACAATGCAAGACCACACACCAGCCATGACACCACTGCAGAAAATTGAGAAATTGGGGTGGCAAGTCTTACCTCACCCCCCATAGAGCCCTGACCTGGGACCATCAGACTTCCATCTGTTCGTGCCACTATAGCAAGCTCATCGTGGGATTCATTTTGAAGATGAGGCTGTGAAAACATCCGTGCGTCAATGGCTTAGGAAGCAAGACCGTGTGGTTTACCATACTGGAATATGTGCCCTAGTTAAAAGATGGACCAAAACTGTGGAAAAGGACGGAGATTATATTGAATAGTGAAAAATTTTAATATTGTAGTTTTCAAGCTATGTAAATCGGATTAAATTTTCATGGCAATTAAAACAGAGAAAAAATAGGAGGCATTACTTTTTGACCCACCCTCGTAGCTTATTAATCAGTTATTTTTCTAATTCAATTGAACTGCCAGTGGCTTATCTGTATAGCTGTGAATGCCACTGAGGTCAAGAGACAATTTGAGTCTTACAAATTTATGATGATAGGTTCCATAATGTCGTCACATGCTATTTCTTTCCAAAAGTCATCTTATTATAGTTTATGTGCATGTCTCCCACAGTTTCCCCAATCTTGTAGTGTTACCTGTCAATTTCTTTGTAAGTCGTTTGATGTCTGTGAGTTTAAAAGTGTTATTTCTATTTGCATCCCTCTAATTTATTTGAGCCCACACTTACTCAGTGAATTGTACTGGCAGTGCTAAGTTGATCAATTGCAAGTTGATCCATGTTGGCATGTAAAGACATTGTACATTCTGAAGGACTCAGGTTGTTAATATTGACTAACCTGTTTTGTAGTGAATAATTGACAAGCCTTTGTTTTAAAGTTATAAGGTTGCACATACTAAAATTGTTGGCCTCACCTCAACTTGATTGTTGTACCTTTTTATATATTGTGACGTTAATATTTTGATACATTTTTGAAAAAGGCAAAATTGGTAAGAATTGTATACTTGGAAGATGGAATAATATCAGTACACGCAACATCTGGTCACGTAGGTTTGCAAGTCATGTGGGGCTGTTAGGCGGAGGTCGAAAGCCTTGCTGACATAGCTGACAAAGCAGTGAGTCAGTCGCTGCTGCAGCAGAGTTTCGGCATTTAAACCCCAAGGTTTTGACCCAGGCGGTAGTCTCGCACGTGCTACTGGAATCTCCGTCACCCGATTCTCTGACGGCCACGTCTATAATCTCCAAGAATGAACATCATAAAGCCAGGAGCAGGAACGTTAGACCAGGTAAAAGCCACAATTGTCCTCCTATAGAGAATTTCTTTTGGTTTTGGGTAGATTGTAGAATAAACACTATTTAACCAGAGCTACATGTCAAATTTCAACTTAAGCTAACCCTGCCTGGTAACCCAGACCTTGGTAGGAACATCTCCCTCCTGAGCTACCCCCGCCTCTACTAACATTGAATGGGAAAGTGTAATTTACGAGCCAGTTCGCACAACCGTGAACGATACATTATGTAATTGAGTAGGTAAAATATGCATTTAATTACTAAATAAATTCAACAGGTTATGGGTCCAGATCAGTGCAAAATATGTGCAACAAAAGCAAAAATAATATTGTGAGGGAGAAAGTTGTACTTTTTGTTCTGCTAATTACAAAGTATTCAACACTTTTACTTTTGCAAAAATTGTATGTCCAGAAGAAAAGGTTTATAAAAAATGGCCACAAATGTCAATGTTTATCATAGTGTTTATGCAAGCACAAGCCGTGCTCACTCACATTGCAATTTTTGTGTTTGTGACCAGAGAAAAAGCAAAGCCACCGAAGAATGCAAAACCCGAAGACAAAATAAAATGGGAAACAAATGATTTAAATGCAAAGGCACAACTGATTCTCAGGATTTCACCTCCTGAATTAAAACAAATAAAGCATGGTTTTACCTAAAAGGATGTATGGGATCCGCTGAAGAAATATTTTCAAACTTAAGGCCGTGCTCGGAAAACTACGCTTCTCAAGCAAGTAATTGTACAGAAAATGTACAGCCCAGATAGTATATGATCATCTCAGCAAAACCTTGGATATTGTTGACAAAGCTAAAAGACATGGATAAATGAAGACCTATTGGTCATAATTATGCTGTATTCTCTACCATTTTCATATGAAAAATTTTGAATTGCCATTGAATGAAGGTATGAGCTATACAGTGTTGAAAACTCAATTAAAATCTTGGAAGAAAATGAAGTCCGAAAAAAAGACAACAGTTCATGTGAAGGAACACTATATGCAGGTAATACCAGATATCAGCAGAGAAGTAATAATTAGAAAAAACAGCCATTCTTAAAGCAATTTGCAAGAGGAAAGAAAGAAAAACAGTTCAAGAATGAAGTGGAAACGTCCACTGGAAAGAAGATAAAAGCACCTCAATCTGATAATGACACTTTAGAGTACTGCAACGAAGAATTCAGTGAATATCTAAAAGCGTGTGGCATACAGAGAAGGCTATCAACGATTTATACTCCACAATAAAATGGAATAAGTGAAAGGGAATGCAGGACTCTAGTTGAAAAGGCCAGATGCCTTTTAATCGATGCTCATCTACTTGCAACGTTTAGAGCAGAAGCTGTAAATAGGGTCAACTACCTTTGCAACAGCTATAAGTCATGAAACGCCTTTCAAGAGGTGGCTTGGATGTGTACCTTGTGTGAGGAATCGGCATGTTTTTGTATCAGTTGTCTATATGTTGGACAAAACCTAAGAAGAGGAAAACTGGAACTAAAAAGCAAAACTTGGAATTTTTATTGGCTATTCAGAAATCTCAAAAATATGCAGAATCTGGATGCCTGATCAAAATAAAGTAATTGTGACAAGTAAGGTGTAAGTCAACATTAAAATATATCTTCAAGAATATTCAGATCTACAAAAGGATGCTGTTGAAAGGTATCTTGAATATATAATAGAACTGAAACTCAAACTGTTGTAAAGAAAACACCAAAAGAATCTGATGTCAACCAAGAAATACCAGTACAAGATGACTCCCAGCTACGAATAAATGAAGTCCCACCAACACTGAGACCACAACGAAGCAAAAAGATGCCAACGAGATTTAATGAGTTTGTCTTCTCCATTAAATCAACATGCGATCCAGATTGAGATTTATTCACCTTTGTAATAAAATTTTACAAGGTTTGTCAAGAGAAAAGGTAACATAGTACATTTTACACTTACAAATTTTAAAATTTTATCCATTAGATATTCAATTAGCATATATAAGACTTAGCAATTTTTATACAGTTAACAAAATTTAATATACAGTAACATTTCGGTTCAGAACCCACACCTCCCAGAGAGGTAGCAGAACCTTATAAAATGATGCCTGTTTTCTATTAAATAAAAGGCATTTTTTTTTATAAAATAGGACTTAATTTCTATTTTTATTTTCGTATCATTTTCTGATGAACCAGAAATACAGACACTTATGGATAGTGCTACAAGAGACAGGGCAATGAAGTGTACTTTTGAAGATGAATCTTCAACTGATGAATCACCTGATATCTAGCACAAAGCAATAAAGGGTGAAATAAAAGCCTACTTGGAAAATGATACATGGATTCCCGTTAAAAGCAAAAAGGATAAGTATCAAAAGCATCAGGGAACACTTGATAAGGGAAACTGTGTTGCGAGGAGACATCAAGATCAGCTAATGCAGAACAGAAGAGTTGGATTCAGACCTTCTCATCAAAGCCGTGCCTGCATCACAGTTTTTAATGTTTAATAACCATTTGGAACTTACATAAGAAAGTTATGTTTTCTTTTTCGTCCTTGTTCGTGAGGGGGAGCGTTGGCAAGTAAAGACATAGGACACTCCCAAGGACTCAGTTTGTTAATGTTGTGTAACCTGTTTTGTAGTGAATAATTGACACGTTTTTGTTTTAATGTTATCAGCTTGCTCATGCTGAAATTGTTGGCTTCACCTCATCATGATTACTGCATCCTTTTATATATGTAATTGAGTACAATATGTATTTAATTACTAAATAAATACAACATGAGAAGGCACCTGACCTTTTCAACTAGAGTCCTGTTTGGCCTTTCATTTATTCCATTTTGTTGTCATTGTATAAGTCATTGATAGTCTTCTAGTTGATGGTGATGTTTATTATGTTTATGAGGGTGATTACAACTTCTAAAATTAAACATACTTCAACACCGCTTACTCTTACAAAACTCATTATGATACAAAACTCTTGTTACAAAATACAAAACATGTTAAAATGTTGACTTGCATATGTATTATATGTAACTTTCATTATCAAATACATTCTTAAAATCTTTTATTGCAGGTATCTCATTTTATTATATTGCTTTATTCTTCCAAAACCTCCTCATATGCAACTTGTAAGAGAAGTTAATAAAAGTAGTGAAATCTGAAGCAAAATTCAAATATCTGAAAACACTATAAAGTGTTACAGTTGATTAGGGATTGTTTTGACCTCTTCCACCATTCTAGGCTTAATTGAGTTTGCCTTTTGGGCTACAAGCATAGGAATTCACGTTTGATGTAATTACTTATAGTAGTAGTGCTACATGTACTAGCAGCCTAACAAGGTGCTCAATCAACAAATTTGAATTTCTTCTCGGATTAACTGTATTAATAACAAAACTGAATGTTTCACTTGTCCTTAGTAATACATAAGGCAACTCTTAAGCTGAGTGACATGAAAATCATTGTGTATCAAGAAAAAACTTGAATCTTCAAAACTCCAACTAGTCACATTTATTCAGCCAGACTGGAGAGTGCATATGTCAGTGTTTGCTTAGACTATTCATTTTTAACTCTGCAAGTGTCAAGACATAAGCTTCAACCTAAGTGCCAGTTTGTTTAACCAGTGCTTAAGTAAAAAATGATGTTATGTTGATTTACACAAATTTAGCCTGGCATCTGTATAAGGAAATAAAGAACTTGTTAAAATAAAACCTGAAGCTTTCCTGGTGACCAATGTGCTCACTTTCTTCTCAGGCAGCTAGCCAGGTGAAAAGATGATTAAAAATCATAAAAAGATTAAAACTCTGTATTTATTTATATTTATTTATGATTAAAAATCATAAAAAGATGATGAAAAAGATGAACTTGTTTATCCCATAATGTGATGTTTTGACAAGAAGCGTGATATTCTTAAATACTGAAACACACTAGCAGTCTTTGCATATGTTGACTCAACTAATGTGCTGACACACATTCCATTTAGAAGCTCAGTGACTTCAGGTCTGAGAATAACTAGCTGAACATGTTTCCATTTAACACTAAAATATTGATTTTCCCTGCACAGTACCAAATCAGGACTGAATATAACAAAACATGTTTACTTAGTGATATTGTTCATGAAGGATTTAATTTAGAAGGTAGCCATAATAATGACTTACATGACGTCATTCTTGAAGAATTAAACTTTCTCGTTACATATATATTGCATAAGAGTAAAAAGCTATATTTTTATAATTGAAATAACCTACTGTTTGAATGATTATAATTAATTGATGAAATAGCCTTTTTCTTAATAAGTCTAAAAGTGCATAAATAAAAATATAAAGTATATATGGTTTATTCATGAATTTCCTTCAGTCATTTGTCTTTTCATTTCATTTTCAGCTGAAGTTTCTTACAGTCATACATGTGTGCTTTTTTATTTTTTTAGGTTGTAATGTTCACTTAATAGAAGATCCACTGATAAATTCTAAGAGATTTTTGTCAAGAAATTTGGCTCTACATTCCGTGGAAATGTGAGGAAGTAATGTTATCTATTAAATACAGTCTGTGAACTTTGTTCTCATGCAAAGGCCTTCATAAATAAGTCTGGAGGATATTGATACTGGGTGTTATTTATAGATATTTTTAGCTGTGGTAGTTCTCTGCGCCTTATTCTATATTGGATATGACAAATCACTCAATTTTACTAATGGGACTCTTTATTAGACCTGAAGTTGTTTTATGTGCCATAAGTGTAATACACTGGACCACTGACTTAACTATCTTCTGAAGCAGTTCATGCTGCCACGGAAACCAGAGGGTAGCATGTTACCCCAGAATACTGAGACTTTGAAGATTTGACAATCTAGTTGAACTTTCCAAGAAGTTGTTTGTACAATAAGAGAACACCTATGTGTAGTGTGGTTTTGAACAATTATTGATGAATTCAAAGAAGGTGATTACTAAATTTATTCCTAATTTTTGGTATATAATATGTTTCTTTCTTCACAGATTTGTTTGTGAAAATAAGATCAGCATCTCAATTCAACAGTTGTTTAAAATGGCTAGGAAAATAGAAATTAAAGAAGAGGATTCTCTCACAGACATTGTAGTCTCACAGAATGAGCGAGAATTCTTTCACAAATTTGTTTCAGTAAAGACAAGGATTGATGATGTGCTTCTGGATGCTGATTCTGACTTGACCATCAAAACAGAAATTAAGTCAGAGATTCCTTTTATCAAACATGTAGTAAAGCAGAGTAAAACCGAAACAGCTACAAGCAGCAACAGCTGTGAGTTAGATAGGAAATATGAAATTGAACAAGAGACTCTGTTATCAGACTTTGGTTCACAGAATGAGGGAGAATTTCTTCCAGAGCATCCGGTAATGATAGATAAGAAATACAACAGTGATCATGAAATGCACAACAAAATAGAAATTAAAGAAGAGCCTTGGTTTCTGGAAACAGATACTTCATTAGTTCATGATGATACTAAGGTAAGTTATGTAGAAGTCTGCTGCACTTAGAGAAATGCTTGGTAATAATTATTCCAATATATTCTGTACTATTGCAGAATGTATCAGTCTTCTACACTTAATATAAAGAGTAAGATGAATAACAAATAAAGTCAAGCATTTGAAGCCAACAGACAACCAAACTATAACGAATAACATGTTTGACAATTTAACTCAGTACCAGCCTCTTTGTCTTCCCAGAAATTATTAAACTTATGGAGTAAGAAATTCTCGTAAAACAGACCTGGATTAACTTGGTTTTGTATAAGTTGCAAAAGAAATACTAGCAGTTAGTATTGTATTATTTTCAAAATATCAGAAAGTTTTCCTTTGACACCAGGTTTTTTAGCCAAAATAATTATAACATCTTAAATGCTAACTAACCTAATAGGTGGCACATATTAACATTTTTCTCAGGAAATAACGGACTTTTTTAGGAAAGTAGCCATACACATACACACGCACACATCGTCTGCAAAGAAGGTAAGTTACATATTCCCATTTTTTTTGTCTGTAAACCTAATGGAAACTAGATATGATTGTGCTTGCATTTCACATGTAGAGTACCATATTATGCTCCACTATACAATTTCCAGTTTTTCAGTTCGATAAATATGCAATTTAATGCTAGAATATACTTTAAGTACCACATGGCTTATGTTTTCTTTTATTTGTGGTAAATTCTAATCATGTGTTCCAATTATGTAATTTCTAAGACTGTAGGCGGTGGTTCAATTGACGAGATATCTCATGACATTTTGTGTTTGACTCCGTTGTACATATTCAGAGAAAGTGAATCCTAGGTTGACCAGAATGTTAACATGACTGAGATGCTGGTGATGTCAAGGTCTGTAAATAAGGAAATAAACAGTGATAGGTTTGGATACTTAACAGATCCCAAATAAACCTGACAATAAGGGCAGTGATGGGACACTTTAGGTTAAGGAAACACCTGTGCACATCTTTAAACAACCACCAGTATGCAGATTATGCAATGTTGAGAAAGAAACGGTCTCATTTTATATTCAGTTTTGAAGTATTAAGTAGGAAAAGATACAAATTACTGAGTATAGCTAAATGAAAAGAAGATCTTCCAACAAAAAATGTAATTAGTAATATACTGTCTCTTCTAAAAGTGGGAGGGTAATTTAAGTAAATCGACAAAGCTCGGATACAGTACAATATACCCATAAAGTGTCAGTGTTAAGGGCAATTATAAACCAACTCTTTTTTTACATAAGCAAAGATTTGTTTGGGTAGCAGTAAGTTAGTTCTGAATTGTAGTTATTGATGTGTTGAACTTTTCAGTTACTGAAGTCAAGTCTGTGTGAATTACATTAATATGCAGTTTGTACTTAGCTCAATTTTAGCTTTGGGCATAAGTATTTTCAGGCCTGTGCCACAGATGGCATTGGTTTATGAATTACTAACCTCGACAACCATGATCAGAATAGACTTATATGGGGAATATTTTTAGGTGGTTAACAGCACGAGGTGACAGGAAGGAGAATCAGGTATTTATCCAAATAGCAAGACTAAATGGCATAAAATTTAGAATATGAAATTGAATTTGCTTAAAAGTTATTTCGATATGAATATCGCTCCCAGTGGGTCTAATACATGTAGCTCGGAAAACCCATGTTCTGTTTTGCTCAATTGCTACTATACAGAAAGGCACGAAAATGCTTCCTCATTATATACACGACACCTTGTTATAACACACAAGTCAAATACAGGAAAGCATGATATGTGCTTGAGGTTTACTGTTTATATTAATTACTTAGGTCTTTCTGTTATCATCAATCCTCCCCTCTTTAAGGCACCCAAGGCTTGCTGTATGAACCCAAAGCCAAAGCCATTGTGTTTGCAGAATACCTTGAGCTCAAAGCTCTTTATCATCTACATGACTGACCTTCCCAATGAACAGCACGTTAATGCAGCACAATTTGCTGACGACTTGTTGCCATACTCTGTAGATAAACACACACATAGAGCCTTCAACCCTCTACAAAGACACCTCATCCAAGAATGGTGTGTGCTCTGGTGGTTGTCCATAAGTATGGAGAAAAGCCAGGTAGTCCTATTTACTAAGCGCCAGTTTCCCGCCAATCTCCCCAAATTTACATATTCTGGACGTAGGATATGGTGGACAAAGTCCATTAAGTACTTGGGAGTGATGCTGCATAAGAGTCTAACTTTCGGGTAGCACATTCAGGATTTGTTGTGTCGGGCGTGCGGAGACTTGGCTTCGTTATACCCGGTGCTACGATCCGGGATGGCGGAACCTCTTAAGTTACGCGTTTTTCAGGCTTTAGTGCTACCACTAATGCGCTATGCATGTGAAGTCTGGCACATAGCTGCACGCTACAACCTGTTGCTACTTAAATGAGTTTAGAATGGATGCCTTCGGGTTAGTGATGGGTAGAATCAAATACACTATTCGAATACCTTGAAGAATCGAAACTTTCATTAGAATGCAAGTTCTCGGATGTCAAACGCTGCGAATCGATTTTGCTACAAACGAGAACTTTTGCTTGCATTCGAATGCAAGTTTTCGTATAATGTCACGCTGCGAACCGATTTAGCTATAAACGAGAACTTTTGCTTGCATTCGAATGCAAGTTTTCGGATAATGTCACGCTGCGAATCGAATTTGCTACAAACGAGAACTTTTGCTTGCATTCGAATGCAAGTTTTCGGATAATGTCACGCTGCGAATCGAATTTGCTACAAACGAGAACTTTTGCTTGCATTCGAATGCAAGTTTTCGGATACTGTCACACGCTACGAAGCGATTTCCCAAAACGAGAACTTTTGCTTGTATTCGAAAGCAAGTTCTCGGATAAACCCTGCGAAGCGATTTCCCAAAACGAGAACTTTTGCTTGTATTCGAATGCAAGTTCTCGGATAATGTTCCACGCTACGAAGCGATTTCCTAAAACGAGAACTTTTGCTTGTATTCGAATGCAAGTTCTCGGATAATGTTCCACGCTACGAAGCGATTTCCTAAAACGAGAACTTTTGCTTGCATTCGAATGCAAGTTCTCGGAAAATGTTCCACGCTACGAATCGATTTTGCTACAAACGAGCTCTTTTGTTTGCATTCGAATGGAAGTTCTCGGAAACTGTCACACGCTGCGAAGCGATTTTGCTACAAACCAGGTCTTTTGCGTGCATACGAGCGCAAGTTCTCGGATGATGTCACACGCTGCGAAGCGATTTTGCTACAAACCAGGTCTTTTGCGTGCATTCGAGCGCAAGTTCTCGGATGATGTCACACGCTGCGAAGCGATTTTGCTGCAAACGAGAACTTTGCTTGTATTTGAATGAAGCTTCTCGGATGATTCACACGCCGATTTTGCTACGTACGAGAACATTGGCGTGCATTCGAATGTAAGTTCTCGGATGATTCACATGTTCAGAAACACAAACGAGAACTTTGCATTGTATTCGAATACACATTCAGATTTCGAGAACATCTCGAGAACTACCAAGAATAGAATAACTCCACTTTTTGTATTCGAATTCGCCAATCACTACTTCGGTCATATATTCTGTCGTTCCTAGCTTCCTCCTTAGATAGCTTCACGAAGCCTCATCTTTCCGGTCGCCGGGACACCTAATTTTACGACCATTTAGCATTCTATCAGCGCGCCCTAGTAGGTCTTTTGGGGATTATCATCCCACAGATCGCCGCATGATGCAGTACTGTCTCTCCTATGTAGCTTGCGGGCATTACTGGTAACCCTAAATCCTAAGGGACATCTACCAATCTCAAAATAACTCCACCCAAGAACTAGCCTGGAAACTCAAAAGATCACATGGCAATATAAAGCTGCATACATGGTCGTCTCATCGTGTGTGGTAAGGTATTATTGCGCTTGACCAGTACAGGCCAGCCTTGTCACTCAGTTGAGCAATGTACATACAACCCCTATCATTTTGCTGAGTGATTGGTTCATTTAACAGTGCATTTTGATTCTTATATACATAGCAGTTTCCTAGATGTTGGATCAGGCGTGGAAGTTCAGTACTTTTATTCCCGGGTCCACTTGATAGGTGTGGTGTATAGTACACCAGTGAATGAACTACCTACTACTGTTGTGTGGGGATAGTATGTCTGTCTTTAATTCCATGGTTTCTGTGTTTGAATCTCGCTCAGTGTGAGTTATCTGGATAAGGAATTGATCCGGAGTTTTCCCTTATTCTAAAGGCTGAATGTTGGTTGCCCATAAGCTCTATGTGCCTGGGATACTTTGAGCATCATTTCATTCATCATCCTATATTACAGGATGTTAAATAAAAGAAGTGAGTGACATGGAGTAGCACGTGCATAATGCTGTACAACAGAATATAGGAGCCAACAAGAGCCATTTAGGTATACTGCTTCTTTATCATCATAGTTATTATCATCAATAATCTTAATAAAATTTGTAGCAATATATTCCTACATTGTTGATGTAAATTTGAAATTTTAAGAAACTTACTTACAATCCCAGTATGTTATACACATGGACTCCAGGTTACTAATGTAGCAGAACCAGATATGTTCCTCTCTTATCCCTGCTGCTGTCTGTTCATATGTTTCTTTCTTAAGTTTTCTAAATGCCTAAGTAATTAAGTTATATATTGTGATTTAATATGTGCCCCTTTTGCTAGTTCTGTGTTCTCTAAAGCAAACAGTTAAATACTTTCTCCATTGTTTGGTTTACTTACACTTCATGACATGATCAAATTTTAAATGTTTGTAACCATACTGTACAGGGGCCTAAACTAACACTATATGGATGGTTGTATGAAGCAGTACATTTGAATTATTCTTTTACAGGATGAGGACTTCCCTCCAGTAAAATCTGCAAGGTAAGACTTAACCCTTTTGTACAACAATTTTATTTGATCTAATATTACAGGGTGCATTATATACTTGTAGATCTTTATATGAAGGTTTGAGTGATAAAACCTTTCAAAATCCCAGGAATTCAAATACAGCATTTTTAAAAGGAAATTAAAAGTAAAGTGAGGGAGATGAAGTATACCAGAAAGTATAAATGCCTGATAAATGCTGCGCTTAATATCAGATTGAGCCTTCATGTAGGAATGTAATACACAGGTCGTCAAGTTTATCTTCTCTTCTAAAACTATAATATAATATTTATCCTTTTTAAGTTATTAAATCAATGGGTGCTACAACATTAAATATATTTTCCACTCAGGTGTCTGCTCTGACTGTGCTTTCCCATATGCATGTGTGATTTTAATATTACCATACTTTTCATGTAAATTTATTTGTCTAATGATACTTTTGATTCATAAAGATAATGCAGTTTTAACATAGTCACTTGACATGAAGAGCTTTTAACTAGAGCTTTCAGTTATTTCTATGCACGTACCAGTTCTACATACAGTATAATCCAGGCATGTGCAAGTGTCTATTGGGCTCCTTCCCAGACATTTCGTATGTGACTATGGTAGACATCTTCAGAAGCAGTGGCAGTGCTCAGTCGCTGTTGAAACAGCCACTGGCTTACATCAAACTTGCTGCTATTGAAGATGTCTGCAGCAGTTGCAGATGAAACGTCTGCGAAGGAGTCCAGCAGACCACAATTCACAAGCATGGATTTTGTTGTATGTTGCTTTGAAGCTGCCGTGAAAGCCTTAAACATTTAATGTATCAATTCTCTTTTCAGAATTATGTGATCATATACCTATTAATATTATATTCTTCAACATTTCAGATTACTGTCAGATAAAGCTTCTGGTTCTGTTAGTGGCAAATCACCACTGACTGCTGCTACCGCCTCCGTAAGAAACACAACCTTCTGTAATGGAATGGATCACCTTCAGTTTGAGTGTAAGGAAAATGCCACAGACTTGCAAACTGTAAAGGAATATGTTCACTCAAAACAGGATGGTATATTTAGTGATGAGGGAGAAATGTACCTACAGCCCTTATACATAAAACAAAACAGTTTGCATCAAAAGGACAAACGTTTACATGAGTGCAACCTTTGTGAAAAGAACTTTAACTGTCTCTCAGATTGGAAAAGACATAGTTTGAATCATGAAGGTAAGAAGAGGCACCAATGCAAAACTTGTAATAAGAGCTTTGCCCGTTTGTCAAATTTGAAATTACATTATTTGATTCATGAAGGTAAGAAGCCAAACGAATGCAAAACATGTAATAAGAGCTTTACCCACTTCTCGGATTTGAAAGTACATTATTTGACTCATGAAGGTAAGAAGGCATACCAATGCGAAACTTGTAATAAGAGCTTTACCCGTTCGGCAAATTTAAAAAGGCATCATTCGATTCATGAAGGCATAAAGCCGCACCAATGCAAAACTTGTAATAAGAACTTTACCCGGTTGACAGATTTGAAAATGCATCATTTGATTCATGAAGGTAAGAAGCCGTACCAATGCGAAACTTGTAAAAAGAGTTTTAACCGTAAATCGTATTTGAAAACACATTATTTGATTCATGAAGGTAAGAAGCCATATCAGTGCCAAACTTGTAATAAGAGCTTTACACGTTTGTCAAATTTGAAAATGCATTACTCGATTCATGAAGGAAAAAAGCCGCACCAATGCAAAACTTGTAATAAGAGCTTTACCCGGTTGTCAGATTTGAAAATGCATCATTTGATTCATGAAGATAAGAAGGCGTACCAATGCGAAACTTGTAGAAAGAGCTTTAACCGTAAATCATATTTGAAAACACATTATTTTATTCATGAAGGTAAGAAGGTACGACAGTGTAAAGGTGTCAAAAGAGGTGCTGATGGTTGAAAAAAATATTATTTGATACATGAAGGTAAGAAGCCACACCAGTGCAAAACGTGTCATAGCTTGATCCAGTTAACATGCTTGAAAAAAAAAAAAAAAACATTTGATTCATGATGATTTGAGGTCATACCAATGTAAAATTTGTAATAAGAGCTTTACCCCGTTGTCACATTTGAAAAGACTTTATTTAATTCATGAAGGTGGGAAGCTGAAGCAGTATACTTGCCATAATAGGTGTAATCAGTTGTCAAATGTAAAACTTGTAATAAGAGCTTTAAACTGTTAAGCTGGAAAACATATTTTCATTTAATAGGGTGACAATAGCTACCATTGCTGAACTTGTTATAAAGGCTTTGCTCATTTGTTTCATGGGAAGGAAATAGTTTCATTCATGAGTGTAAGGTGTAGTGATGAGAGTGTGTAAACACAGTTCCTTGATGGAAGTAGTCCTACTTTCAGACTAGGTACATGGTTTTCTCCCACAGCTATTCTTCTCTCTCTAAAGTGTGATGGTTTAAATGCAATATATCAAAGCGTTTGTAAGTAATTTTAATCTGTGAGACAGCTCCAAATGTGTCATAATCAACTTAAGTAATTGTAAATGTGATATATAAGCAAGCAGTAAAGTTTATTACAAATGTAACAAGTTTATAATTTTATCACTTGTCACTGTTGTATCTGCTTTAGACTATACTTGGATGTGTGATGAACAACTAATTAAAGGTGATTGAGCTAAACGTTAACTATGAGGACTACAAGATTCTAAGTGGCCAATGAGGTACTGACTGAAGCTAGCATCTTTCTTTTTCATTGAGCAACCGTTGAGATCAGAGGCGAGTGCAATTCTGTCCGCAGGTTTTGTAGAAAGGACATGGTCTTTAAAGCATAACAAAAGTATTAAAATTGTAAAAGGTAAATAGAAACACTTGTACAAGAGATAGATTAGTTGTTTTGACTAATGATTATGAAACGTTCAAATAAAGCAAGTTTTTATTTCGAAAACAAAGTTATAAAAGTTATTTATTCCCTCAACAACCTTAGCATGCCTTCCCATCTGCCACTGTCGCCAGAGTAAAGGTTTCACAGCTTTCAGCAGAGGAGGCAGAGATATTCCAGAGATCCAGGAACGATATGGGACCCCAAGAACATCTCTACATACCCACAACAATAGAAAACTCTGCTGCAACTGGCTAGCAATGGTGGCTTGAAATGGGATAGAGAGGATTTATCAACAGTGTGACATCATGGAAGCCTAAATTTGGCAGAAACAGTGTCTGAAAGGAAACAAAGGGGGTAATAGTGAACAGGAAAGAAGAGAGACGAAAATGGTTACAGGAGAAACATTTTAAAATAGTAATTTTAACAAAAGTTGAATGTTTGTTGTGTAAAAGGAGCTACAGTTCGGCCGTTCTATCTCCGGCTCTGACATTTCTCGAGAGGGGGAAGCAGGCTGTTGCCAGTTCTTTAGCGGGAATTTCAGGCAGAGGAACAATGCGTATTTTAAATATTTCATGTATTTGAATATTTCACGAACCAGTAGCGATATTACTATAATAGCGATAATAATAGGACTTGCGAACACTAAACATCGGAATTCATGCACGAAAAATATACCAAAGAAAGTTCACTAGCCCAAGCCACTATTAGGCCACGTGGCTCAAACAAATTTAAACTGGCAACACGGTGTTGGGTTCGGGAGCCACGCCTACCAAAGTCAATGCTGATTGGCGCTAGTAGACAGTTTTAACTTCCTGACCACGACACCAGATGTAGAGACTACCAGTACTACCAAAAGATGTAGTTAGTGTGTGTGTGAAAGGTGTGAATGAAATATTCGAATTGAGTGGAGTTGTGATAAATATCTTGCATTATGATCAAATTGTAAATTGTATTTCAGTGTTTTAAGTTAATATAGTCCTATATTTTCATTCTAAAGATAATTTTGAGGATATGTTTTCAAATGCCCATTACTGTATGTTGGTTCTTTTAGGTTTCCCCTTCCACCTTTTACAGTCGCAAAACGTCAGAGCCGGAGATACAACGTGCGGACAGTAAATAACATATGTTATTAGGAAATTAACAATTAGAGAACAAGTTACAGTTTAGCAAAGGAACGAATGACAGAAATGAAGGTTAAAGAGTTTAGAATGGAATTAATAAAGGTCAATGAAATGATATTAGAAATGTTAGTCCAAGTTATGATAAGTATAAGACAGGATATGGGTAATGAAAAATCAAAGTTAACACAAAACAAAGAAAATGTCAAAGTAATGACTTAGACTTTCACGGTCGACGTCACTCCCGTAATACGTAGAAGCTTCCAGACTTACTGGCCCTGGTCTAGTTTAGCAAGTACATCGTCGAGCATCCTTAGAGAACTCATGGCAAGGAGATATAACAACTTAGACTTTCACGACCGACGTCAATACAGTAATATGTAGAAATTTCCGGATTTACATCCGTGTTCTAATTTAGCTCGGACGTCGTCGAACATCCTTAGAGTACTCATGGCAAGGAGATATAACAACTTAGACTTTCACGACCGACGTCAATACAGTAATATGTAAAAGTTTCCGGACTTACTGGCCGTGGTCTAGTTTCGCTCGTACGTCGTCGAGCATCCTTAGAGTACTCATGGTAAGGAGACATAACAACTTAGACTTTCACGACCGACGTCAATACAGTAATATGTAGAAGTTTCCGGACTTACGGGCCGTGGTCTAGTTTTGCTCGTACGTCGTCGAGCATCCTTAGAGTACTCATGGTAAGGAGATATAACAACTTAGACTTTCACGACCGACGTCAATACAGTAATATGTAAAAGTTTCCGGACTTACTGGCCGTGGTCTAGTTTCGCTCGTATGTCGTCGATCATCCTTAGAGTACTCATGGTAAGGAGATATAACAACTTAGACTTTCACGACCGACGTCATTCCAGTAATATGTAGAAGTTTGCGGACTTACTGGCCATGGTCTAATTTAGCTCGTACGTCGTCGAACATTTGTAGAGTACTCTTGGCAAGGAGATATAACAACTTAGACATTTACGACCGACGTCATTCCAGTAATATGTAGAAGTTTCCGGACTGAGGGACCGTGGTCTAATTTTGCTCGTACGTTGTCGAGCATCCTTAGAGTACTCATGGCAAGGAGATATAACAACTTAGACTTGCACGACCGACGTCAATACAGTAGTATGTAGAAGTTTCCGGACCAACTGGCCATGGTCTAATTTTGCTGGTACGTCGTCGAACATCTGTAGAGTACTCATGGCAAGGAGATATAACAACTTAGACATTTACGACCGACGTCAATACAGTAATATGTAGAAGTTTCCGGACTGTCGGACCGTGGTCTAATTTCGCTCGTACGTCGTCGAGCATCCTTAGAGTACTCATGGCAAGGAGATATAACAACTTAGATTTTCACGACCGACGTCAATACAGTAATTTGTAGAAGTTTCCGGACATACTGGCCGTGGTCTAGTTTCGCTCGTACGTCGTCGAGCATCCTTAGAGTACTCATGGCAAGGACAAAGAACAACTTAGACTTTCGCGACCGACGTCAATACAGTAATATGTAGAAGTGTCCGGAAATACTGGCCAAGGTCTAATTGCGTTCGTACGTCGTCGAACATTTGTAGAGTGCTCATGGCTAGGAGATATAAGAACTTAGACTTTCACGACCTCGTCTATACAGTAATATGTAGAAGTTTGCGGACTTACTGGCCATCGTCTAATTTCGCTCGTACGTCGTCGAACATTTGTAGAGTGCTCATGGCAAGGAGATATAACAACTTAGACTTGCACGACCGACGTCAATGCAGTAATCTGTAGAATTTTCCGGTCTTACTGGCCGTGTTCTAGTTTCGGTCGTACGTCGTCGAGCATCCTTAGAGTACTCATGGTAAGGAAATATAACAACTTAGACTTTCACGACCGACGTCAATACAGTAATATGTAAAAGTTTCCGGACTTACTGGCCGTGGTCTAGTTTCGCTCGTATGTCGTCGAATATCATTAGAGTACTCATGGTAAGGAGATATAACAACTTAGACTTTCACGACCGACGTCAATACAGTAATATGTAGAAGTTTCTGGACTTACTGGCCGTGCTCTAGTTTAGCTCGTACGTCGTCGAGCATCCTTAGAGTACTCATGACAAGGAGAAATAACAACTTACACTTTCACGGTCGACGTCAATACAGTAATATGTAGAAGTTTCCGGATTTAATGTCCGTGGTCTATTTTCGCTCGTACGTCGTCGAGCATCCTTAGAGTTCTCATGAAAAGGAGAAATAACAACTTAGCCTTTCACGACCGACGTCAATACAGTAATATCTAGAAGTTTCCGGATTTAATGTCCGTGGTCTATTTTCGCTCGTACGTCGTCGAGCATTCTTAGAGTACTCATGGCAAGGAGAAATAGCAACTTAGACTTTCACGACCGACGTCAATACAGTAATATGTAGAAGTTTCCGGATTTAATGTCCGTGGTCTATTTTCGCTCGTACGTCGTCGAGCATTCTTAGAGTACTCATGACAAGGAGAAATAACAACTTAGACTTTCACGGTCGACGTCAATACAGTAATATGTAGAAGTTTCCGGATTTAATGTCCGTGGTCTATTTTCGCTCGTATGTCGTCGATCATCCTTAGAGTACTCATGACAAGGAGAAATAACAACTTAGACTTTCACGGTCGACGTCAATACAGTAATATGTAGAAGTTTCCGGATTTAATGTCCGTGGTCTATTTTCGCTCGTACGTTGTCGAGCATCCTTAGAGTTCTCATGACAAGGAGAAATAACAACTTAGCCTTTCACGACCGACGTCAATACAGTAATATGTAGAAGTTTCCGGATTTAATGTCCGTGGTCTATTTTCGCTCGTACGTCGTCGAGCATTCTTAGAGTACTCATGGCAAGGAGAAATAACAACTTAGACTTTCACGACCGACGTCAATACAGTAATATGTAGAAGTTTCCGGATTTAATGTCCGTGGTCTATTTTCGCTCGTACGTCGTCGAGCATTCTTAGAGTACTCATGACAAGGAGAAATAACAACTTAGCCTTTCACGACCGACGTCAATACAGTAATATGTAGAAGTTTCCGGATTTACATCCGCGGTCTAATTTAGCTCGGACGTCGTCGAACATCCTTAGAGGACACATAGCAAGGAGATATAACAACTTAGACTTTCACGGCCGACGTCATTCCAGTAATATGTAGAAGTTTGCGGACTGACTGGCCATGGTCTAGTTTCGCTCGTATGTCGTCGATCATCCTTAGAGTACTCATGGCAAGGAGATATAACAACTTACACTTTCACGACCGACGTCAATACAGTAATATGTAGAAGTTTCCGGACTTACTGGCCGTGCTCTAGTTTAGCTCGTATGTCGTCGATCATCCTTAGAGTACTCATGGCAAGGAGATATAACAACTTAGCCTTTCACGACCGACGTCAATACAGTAATATGTAGAAGTTTCCGGACTTACTGGCCGTGCTGTAATTTTGCTCGTATGTCGCGAGAATCCTTAGAGTACTCATGGCAAGGAGATATAACAACTTAGACTTTCACGACCGACGTCAATACAGTAATATGTAGAAGTTTCCGGACTTACTGGCCATGGTCTATTTTCGCTCGTACGTCGTCGAGCATTCTTAGAGTACTCATGGCAAGGAGAAATAGCAACTTAGACTTTCACGACCGACGTCAATACAGTAATATGTAGAAGTTTCCGGATTTAATGTCCGTGGTCTATTTTCGCTCGTACGTCGTCGAGCATTCTTAGAGTACTCATGACAAGGAGAAATAACAACTTAGACTTTCACGGTCGACGTCAATACAGTAATATGTAGAAGTTTCCGGATTTAATGTCCGTGGTCTATTTTCGCTCGTATGTCGTCGATCATCCTTAGAGTACTCATGACAAGGAGAAATAACAACTTAGACTTTCACGGTCGACGTCAATACAGTAATATGTAGAAGTTTCCGGATTTAATGTCCGTGGTCTATTTTCGCTCGTACGTCGTCGAGCATCCTTAGAGTTCTCATGACAAGGAGAAATAACAACTTAGCCTTTCACGACCGACGTCAATACAGTAATATGTAGAAGTTTCCGGATTTAATGTCCGTGGTCTATTTTCGCTCGTACGTCGTCGAGCATTCTTAGAGTACTCATGGCAAGGAGAAATAACAACTTAGACTTTCACGACCGACGTCAATACAGTAATATGTAGAAGTTTCCGGATTTAATGTCCGTGGTCTATTTTCGCTCGTACGTCGTCGAGCATTCTTAGAGTACTCATGACAAGGAGAAATAACAACTTAGCCTTTCACGACCGACGTCAATACAGTAATATGTAGAAGTTTCCGGATTTACATCCGTGGTCTAATTTAGCTCGGACGTCGTCGAACATCCTTAGAGGACACATAGCAAGGAGATATAACAACTTAGACTTTCACGGCCGACGTCATTCCAGTAATATGTAGAAGTTTGCGGACTGACTGGCCATGGTCTAGTTTCGCTCGTATGTCGTCGATCATCCTTAGAGTACTCATGGCAAGGAGATATAACAACTTACACTTTCACGACCGACGTCAATACAGTAATATGTAGAAGTTTCCGGACTTACTGGCCGTGCTCTAGTTTAGCTGGTATGTCGTCGATCATCCTTAGAGTACTCATGGCAAGGAGATATAACAACTTAACCTTTCACGACCGACGTCAATACAGTAATATGTAGAAGTTTCCGGACTTACTGGCCGTGCTGTAATTTTGCTCGTATGTCGCGAGAATCCTTAGAGTACTCATGGCAAGGAGATATAACAACTTAGACTTTCACGACCGACGTCAATACAGTAATATGTAGAAGTTTCCGGACTTACTGGCCATGGTCTATTTTCGCTCGTACGTCGTCGAGCATCCTTAGAGTGCTCATGACAAGGAGAAATAACAACTTAGGCTTTCAGGACCGACGTCAATACAGTAATATGTAGAAGTTTTCGGACTTACTGGCCATGGTCTAATTTCACTCTACGTGAACGAGCATCCTTAGAGTACTCATGGCAAGGAGATATACCAACATAGACTAATAGGTTAAAGACAACCTTCAGGGACCGGTCGCAGAAATCCTAAGCGCGGTCCAGAGACCGGCGACCACCAAGGATATCTGGCAGTCCTTGGAGAACCCTTTCGGGAGCCACCGTCTAGACGCAGCCTACCGCAGTCAGCTGAAGAAAATTTTGTAAGAGCCAGGGGAGAGGCTGCAGGAATTTGTCCTGGCGATTGAGCAGCTGGCTAGCAAGGCCTTTGTTGAACTCCCGCCGGAGTTCGTATCCCGGGAAGCCGCCTACGCCTTTGTCGACGGGGTACGAAACACCGAAATACGTCAGCGCCTTATGCTCGGCGACTACAGAACCACCCACGACGCTATGACGGCAGCATTGTGTATGGCGGCGGCCAAGGTGACGGCCACCCCGACGTCGAGGACGAGGAGTGTCTGCCACACCAGAGACAAAAGAACAGCCGAGGGACGCCGGCGAATGCCTAATGGCGTTTTTGGAGATGTAGAGAGCCGGGACACCTGGAGAGGGACTGCACACACCAGGGAGAGCAGCCGAGAAACGAGTAAGGGCCGCCATGGCGATGGGCACTTCGGCGCCATCACCACCGGCGTCCTATCCCAAGTCCAGGACGGCCACGAGTGTTTGATAACCTACTACAGCAAGACGCTATCAAGGCAGAGAAGAACTACTGCGCCACCCTACGAGAATTATTGGTGGTAGTAAAGACCTTGGAACACTTCCACAAGTAACTGTACGGTCAGCCATTCTATCTGAGGACTGACCATTCCGCCCTAAACTGGCAATTGAGCTTTAAGAACCTGGAAGGCCAGACAGTCCATTGGGTCCAGAGGCTGCAGGAGTACGATTTCACCTCGGAACATCGGAGAGGAAACAGCCACGGTAACGCAGACGCTATGTCCCGAAGACCCTGTCCAGAAGAGTGCGGCCAGTGCACAAGATTGGAAGAGAAGGAGCGTGCCACAGCAGTCCGAGTAGTTACGGTAGTGCCTCTGGATGACTGGATTAGCGCAGGCCTGAGGAGGGAGTAGCTGGCGGACGCAGACTTGGGGCCACCCTTGAGGGAAGTGGAGGCAGGGGCACGACCAACGTGGGAGGACATCGCACCTAGGAGCGCCACCCACAAGTCGGACTGGGCCCAATAGTACTCGCTGAAGATCAGAGAGGGCGTGCTGTTCCGGGTATAGGAATCACCCGATGGGAAGGCGCAGAGAGACCAGTTGGTACTTCTCGGGAATAAGGTCCCGGAATTCTGGGAGGAAATGCACGCCTGTACTTCAGGACACCTGGGAGCGAACCGAACGATTGACACCCCTGACGCAACCCCTATCCACCCGGTGCAACCCCCACGCAACCTCTTGACTCTCTGTATCCCCCGACGCACCCTCTCTACTCTCTGCATCTGCAAATCATCCCCTTGCAACCCCCGAAACACCCTCTTGATTTTCTGTATCCCCGTGCACCTCTGACACCCACGTGCACCCTCTGGACTGGCTGCATCCTCTCGCGCAACCCCCTGGAGTGACTGCATCCTCCGTTGACGAACTGTTCAGTTCTGTTTTACTCGATAGAAAAGAATTGGATCTTCTTAGGGGATAAAATATCATAAACTTGATTCACAAGGAGGTTTTTCGGTTGAGGAGAAAATATACACGTGTAGCAGTTTTTCTGCTGACTGTTTACGATGTATTGTTATGCTTTATCGTAAATCGTGCCGAAGCAGAAAGCCACCGTTTGTTTTGAAATATAACTGAAATTGCGGTTTTAGTGTCATCAAGGTGTTTAAACGGATGTTGAGCAATTCTGATTACATAGGCTGTTAAAGGCACAACTTTTGTGTGTGCAGCGCATTTTTCTGAAAAGAACAGAATGGCACCTTCTTAGGGGATAAAATGTCATATACTTGATTCACAAAGAAGCGTTTCGTTTGAGGAGAAAATAAACACGTGTAGCAGTTTTTCTGCTGACCGCTTAAGATGAATTTTCATGCTTGTACTGAATCGTGTCGAGGCAGAAATCTAGCGTCCGGTTTGAAATATAACTGAAATTGCAGTTTTGGTGTCATTAAGGTGTTTTAAACGGTTGTTAACAATTATGATTACATGGACCTTATATACACATCATCATCATCCTCCTCCTCCTCATCATCATTATAATCATGATCATGATTCCCGCATTCCCTCCGACATCATGTAGGAATATGTCAGACGCAAGTAAAAACTTAAATTTGATTCATAAGCACATCTTACAAAGTGAAAGCGTTGGAATAAATAGGTTTCAAATATGAATACCCAGCTCACTCAATACAGCGTGCGTTTCACCAATGAGATACGGCAATACATTTCAGAAAAAGGTTATATAAAACCTATATTTATCCCATTAAAACCGTCAGTTCACGTGTTTTCTTTTGCAAATTTTTCAATGTAATACAGAAATAACTGGGGTTTGGAAGTACTTGCATTTACACAGTTTTCCTTTGTTATATTTACAACGCTGCTAACTAATATGTATGAATCATCAGTTCATAAGCTTATTAAACCAAATTCGATGTTGCACATAAACGCATATTTTGGGTTTTCTGATAAAAACATTAAACTCATTTCATTTATTAGGGGATTTTGCGAGGTATTTACTGGCATTATAATGTAATTTAGTGGTATTGGGGACTTATTTAGAGGGTTTTGGGACGTATTTCCTTGCTCTTTGAAGTATTAAGGGCTTCTTGGGGGTGTACTTAGGCCCTTTTTACTGTATTTGTAGGCTTCTTGGAGTGTATTCGGGATAGTTTTGGTGTATTCAGGGGCATTTGGAACGTGTTTACTGGCTTTTTTGTGTAATTTAGACGCTTTTCAGGCGATGCCAAAATTTGAAAGAGTGTCTAAACATTCAAAAATGCCTAATCTTTCAAAAATGTTAAAACTTTCAAAAATATTCTATACATTCCAAGAATTGCTAATCTTTCAAAGAATCAAGAATAACAAAGAATAATAGGAAACAGTAAAGCATGAAAGAGAGAGAGAGAGAGAGAGAGAGAGAGAGTAAAAACGGAGAGTACTTACATGTTTGAGCACTGGACGACTACTCAGCGACAAGCGCACGGATGTGTAGTTACGATAAGAGGGATTAATCCCGTATGCGATGTGTTTTAGAAATGAGTTTATCGTAGAAATGATAATCGAACATTTTTAATTTAGAAAAGAAGAAGAAACCATAAAAATGGCAACATCGGTAGGCAAGGAATGCTCTTACGTAATGGCCGCAGTTGCAGGAATGGTTTCCTGTCAAGGGCCACGTATTGTACTCCAATTTAGACCTGAATACCCATTGAGAAAATGGAGTTTGGAGTGAAGAAGATGAGGCGAAGCGTATCTGTACGAATATTCCCAATAACCAGTTTTGGAAACGAAGATGCAGGCCCAATGTTTTCCTGGTTTAAGAGCCTGGATCACTGTTGAATAGCGTCACACTCAAATGGTAGGGATTCTACAAGAAGGAACCTGATTTTGCATGATTGGACTAGTTCATAGCGTCACATGATGTCAGATTCGAGGCGCATCTCGGGGTTTACCCAAAATGAACCTCCCGGATCATTGCGCCGCGCAGGAGCGCGTGCACATGCACGCGTGCAATAAACAGCTGATTAACGATAGGAATAATGATTGAATTGTGTTATAAAGTGCCCTTTTCTCTAATTTTGTATACAAGCCCAGTTTATAATGTAGTAGAATAAGTTCGTTTTCCAGAACAACACAAAAATATCAAATTTTACAGTGTAATTTTCAATTGGACAGGGGGTATCTTCCGTTCGTCTGCATTTCAAACCCTGTGTATAATGCTCAGATTAATTTTTCTACCAGTATTTAGTGTATTATATTTTTAAAATTAATTGTTTTGCAACAAGCAGTAAGCTGTGTACTTTGTGCATGATTTATAGATACGGTCTAAAAGTATTGAAACGTGTATTGTCCATGTATAACTTATTCACTGTTTGGCATTGTTCTCTTTTTAAAGCGCAGTGACCACATGCCTAATTGCCTAGTGTTAATCTAGGCGCATTTTCTTTATAAAAAATACCAATTGTCTATAAACATTTATTCAGAAATACATCCACATGTCATCGGTTTGGTGGTTTCATCCCTTAACACTTTTTAGTTTGTCATTTCATGTGCCTGTTTTGCAATATAGCTCAAGTTATTTGCCCACAGGAAAATGTGACCTGAACATTTTCTTTAGTGTCCACCATGAAGGCTATTTTAAAATTTTCTTCTTTGTGCATATAAGACATGTATTTTTTCCTTGTAATTTTATTGTTTTATTGCTATGTTCATATTGCCTAATAATTGTAATATATATTCAAACAAAAATGCTTTTTTCTGTATTTCATTTATTCAGTTTACCTATGCAGGACTCTTTCCATTTTGTTTGTAAGTGTAATTATTCTTTCAATTATTATTGCTATCGTTAATCAGCTGTTTCTTGCACGCATGCTTATGCGCGCGCGCGGCGCGACGCATCGGATACAACCCTAGAAGCGCCTAATTGCATTCCAAAAATCCACCAAACACGTCACAAATGTCTCTAAATACACATTAAACCCTCTAAATACAGCACAATAGCATAAAATGCACTCCCTTAAGCCTCTAAGTTCAACTTAAATGCAGGAAATGCACTCCAAATGACCCCTAAATGCAACCGTCAGGAAGTTGAGTAAGCAAAACCACCTACACGTGCCGCGGAGTGTCAGAAATGTGAGGTCGGAAATTCTTGTAAGGGTGCTAATTAGGAGAACAAGGAGCGTCATTCATGTAAATGGGAAGAAAGAGAAGCGACACTCATGTGAAGTTTTAACTTAGAAGCCTCAGGTAAGAGATGCATGTCAGTGCAGCTAAATGTTATTGTATATTTCCGCTGAATTGCAGCTTAAACAGCAAACTACAAGCTCGGATATCCGTGGCGCCTGGAGTAGAACAATTTTGCAATTTTGCGTTTTTTCTGTAACCCGGAAGTCTGACTCTTTTAAAAGGATGAAATACTCACACAAGCAGCTTGCTTTCTTCTACAACACCGGGCGTTCGAGTTAAAGGCCAAGACCACCAACATTGCAGAAATTTATCCAATTTCAATATAGGTAACTGCCTAATTTTCACTCTCATATTACTTCCTCGTCACTTTCTGCTAATTTGCATTTTATTTCCCCCGTATTTCTTTGTTCCAGCTTTTTTCCATCCAACCACAAACACTTTTATTTCCGCCAAACACAAATCTGCCTTTACGCATCTCGACCAATCAAAGACATTCCTGTTTTAACCAATCAAAACCTTACACGTCACTTCCTGCCTTGTTTCAGAATGTTCTCACCTGATTTTCTTCCTTTTGAACCTTGGACGCCCAACTAGATACCTGTCAGTCTCCATTCCTTCTCCTAAAGTCACGTGACCTTTATTCCAGTGTATTCTCAATAAAAATAACCTCTTTTACCCATTACCAACGCATTTTAAAGTTCACCACCCGCCAAGCTGAATAGTTCGTCAACGGAGGATGCATCCAGTCCAGGAGGTTGCACGAGAGGATGCAGTCAGTCCAGGGGGTTGCGTAAGGGGATGCAGCCAGTCCAGAGAGTGCACGGGGGTGGCAGAGGTGCACAAGGTATGCAGGAAATCAAGAGGGTGCTTCGGGGATTGCACGGGGATGGTTTGCAGATGCAGCCAGTCCAGAGGGTGCGTCAGGGTTGCACGGGGTGGATGGGGGTGCATCGGGGGGGATGCAGCCAGTCCAGAGGGTGCATGGGAGTGGCAGAGGTTCACGGGGTATACAGGAAGTCAAGAGGGTGCACGGGGGTACCTGGGGGTGCGTCGGGTTGCGCGGGGTGAATGGGGGGTGCACGAGGGATGCAGGAAGTCAAGAGGGTACGTCGGGTGCGCGGGAGTGCGTCGAGGCATGCAGGAAGTCAAGAGGGTGCGTCGGGTTGCGCGGGTACGGTGGGGGTGAGCGAGGGGTGCACCGGGGGTGGCTGGCAGATGCAGAGACAAAACCATGCAAAACAGCATTTCCCACACCATAACCGGAAATTGATCCAATCCGCCTCTAAAAATTGTGCGTGACTTTTTTCAAGGTCAAACGTCATGACCTTCAAGGTCAGTTTTTCAAAGTCAAATAGCATGAGCTTCAAGGTTTCATGGCATGACCTTCAAGATCAAATGATATGACCTTCAGGGACAAATTGTATGAGCCTCAAGGACAAATTTATGACCTTCAAGGTCAAATTGTCTAACCTTTAAGGTCAAATTGTCTGATCCAGCTCTTAACTACTCCTAGCCTGGATGCCCCGCCCTACCCAGACCAAGAGACGATGCCCGAAGCTTCAGCAACCATGGCAAGGGCCGTACCGGGTGGTGAAGAGGATTAACATGGTCTACCGCATCCAGAAGGTGCCGCGAGGAAAGATGTTGGTGGTCCACCTGGATCGCCTGGCCCGCAACGATGGTGATGTTCGGGACCACCAGCCTTGAGGAGGGAGCGGTGTCAATCAATTATCCTAAAGCACGACCAACTGACAGCTGAGTAGGGGACAGGAGGCATTCAGGGCACGCCTGAAGGAAGCGCTATCTCCGGACTACTATATATTATTTACACATTAGACACTCCACCGCTATTCCACCCAGCAATAGAACTACCTCAATACGGCGACGACACTGCATATCTGAGCAGCGCTCCGAAGCTGATGAACGCCAAACCAAGGATAGAGAAACAGTTAAAAGCCTTTGACAGATGGGCATCCAAATGGCGCCTTACAGTAAAGGCGAGCAAAACTCAAGCCATCATTTTCCGCAGGAAAACAAAGCGTAACTACCAAGAATTGACCATAGCCTACCAAGGATACAAAATACCTATACAGACCACCGTAAAATACCTGGGAATAAGGCTTCACAAAAAATTAAGCACAAAACCACATTTCCAGCAAAAGATGAAAGAAGCAAAAACAGCAATCTCCACCCTACACTACTTATCAAAAATAGGCAAAATAGGACTCTCAGCACCGATCCTCAACCTACTCTATAAGACAATAGTAAGGCCATACCTCACCTGCGCCGCCATCGTCACCTTCCCGATAACGACAACATATGCAAGCTTCAACAGATGAAAAGAAAGTGCTTAAGAATAGCCAACAAACTATTACGCTGGCATAAAAACGAAGAGGTATGTGACATGTGAAAGGCCACCCCACTTGAACAACACATACAAAACCGGATGTACAGGTACATCGCGAACGCGTCCGAGAGACCGTACAGGAGGTTGCTGATTCCAGAGGTTCAGAGGTAGTCCTAGTCGGGCAGGGCTATTTTTCTTTTTCCCCGTCCGGGTGTCTTATGCCGGAGTAGAAAACTATAAGAAGACGGAGACCACAGCCCCACCGATAGTCATCCTGATACAACTCCACGCCAGGATCAAGGAAGCCCAGGACAAGGAGATGCAAGAACATCTCCGAATACTTCTGGCTTAAAAACCGACAACTGTGAATCAAAACATACCATAACTGTATATATACCACAAAGATTGTTAAAAAAACTGCTACTAAAAGGACTATATATATTAACAAAATAATAATAATAATAATAATAATAATAATAATAATAATAATAATAATAATAATAATAATAATAATAATAATAATAATAATAATAATAATAATAATAATAATAATAATAATAATAATAATAATAATAATAATAATAATAATAATAATAATAATAATAATAATAATAATAATAATAATAATAATAATAATAATAATAATAATAATAATAATAATAATAATAATAATAATAATAATAATAATAATAATAATAATAATAATAATAATAATAATAATAATAATAATAATAATAATAATAATAATAATAATAATAATAATAATAATAATAATAATAATAATAATAATAATAATAATAATAATAATAATAATAATAATAATAATAATAATAATAATAATAATAATAATAATAATAATAATAATAATAATAATAATAATAATGATAATGATAATGATAATGATAATGATAATGATAACGATAACGATAACGATAACGATAACGATAACGATAACGATAATGATGATAATGATGATAATGATGATAATGATGATAATGATGATAATGATGATAATGATGAT
>CM060951.1:765000-770000 GCA_030765055.1 Mantis religiosa
TAATAATAATAATAATAATAATAATAATAATAATAATAATAATAATAATAATAATAATAATAATAATAATAATAATAATAATAATAATAATAATAATAATAATAATAATAATAATAATAATAATAATAATAATAATAATAATAATAATAATAATAATAATAATAATAATAATAATAATAATAATAATAATAATAATAATAATAATAATAATAATAATAATAATAATAATAATAATAATAATAATAATAATAATAATAATAATAATAATAATAATAATAATAATAATAATAATAATAATAATAATAATAATAATAATAATAATAATAATAATAATAATAATAATAATAATAATAATAATAATAATAATAATAATAATAATAATAATAATAATAATAATAATAATAATAATAATAATAATAATAATAATAATAATAATAATAATAATAATAATAATAATAATAATAATAATAATAATAATAATAATAATAATAATAATAATAATAATAATAATAATAATAATAATAATAATAATAATAATAATAATAATAATAATAATAATAATAATAATAATAATAATAATAATAATAATAATAATAATAATAATAATAATAATAATAATAATAATAATAATAATAATAATAATAATAATAATAATAATAATAAAAATAATAATAATAATAATAATAATAATAATAATAATAATAAAAATAATAATAATAATAATAATAATAATAATAATAATAATAATAATAATAATAATAATAATAATAATAATAATAATAATAATAATAATAATAATAATAATAATAATAATAATAATAATAATAATAATAATAATAATAATAATAATAATAATAATAATAATAATAATAATAATAATAATAATAATAATAATAATAATAATAATAATAATAATAATAATAATAATAATAATAATAATAATAATAATAATAATAATAATAATAATAATAATAATAATAATAATAATAATAATAATAATAATAATAATAATAATAATAATAATAATAATAATAATAATAGTAACAGTAATAGTAACAGTAATAGTAACAGTAATAGTAACAGTAATAGTAACAGTAATAGTAACAGTAATAGTAACAGTAATAGTAACAGTAATAAAAACAGTAATAGTAATAGTAATAGTAATAGTAATACTAATAGTAATACTAATAGTAATAGTAATAGTAATAGTAATAGTAATAGTAATAGTAATAATAATAGTAATAGTAATAGTAATAATAATAGTAATAATAATAGTAATAATAATAATAATAGTAATAATAATAATAATAATAATAATAATAATAATAATAATAATAATAATAATAATAATAATAATAATAATAATAATAATAATAATAATAATAATAATAATAATAATAATAATAATAATAATAATAATAATAATAATAATAATAATAATAATAATAATAATAATAATAATAATAATAATAATAATAATAATAATAATAATAATAATAATAATAATAATAATAATAATAATAATAATAATAATAATAATAATAATAATAATAATAATAATAATAATAATAATAATAATAATAATAATAATAATAATAATAATAATAATAATAATAATAATAATAATAATAATAATAATAATAATAATAATAATAATAATAATAATAATAATAATAATAATAATAATAATAATAATAATAATAATAATAATAATAATAATAATAATAATAATAATAATAATAATAATAATAATAATAATAATAATAATAATAATAATAATAATAATAATAATAATAATAATAATAATAATAATAATAATAATAATAATAATAATAATAATAATAATAATAATAATAATAATAATAATAATAATAATAATAATAATAATAATAATAATAATAATAATAATAATAATAATAATAATAATAATAATAATAATAATAATAATAATAATAATAATAATAATAATAATAATAATAATAATAATAATAATAATAATAATAATAATAATAATAATAATAATAATAATAATAATAATAATAATAATAATAATAATAATAATAATAATAATAATAATAATAATAATAATAATAATAATAATAATAATAATAATAATAATAATAATAATAATAATAATAATAATAATAATAATAGAGAATAATCAAGATGGCGTCAGACAGTGAGAATGTGATTGAGAACGCTCTGAACAGTTTGATTAGTGTGCAGGAAGAGTGCATCAGAATGAGAAGTGACTTGAAGCAGAGGATTCTAGACGCAGTGAGTACCATTAGAGTAGAAGCTGCAAACCTGAGATCTGTTATAAATGAAAAAAAACAAAGTGATTACTGATTTAGAAAGTAAGGCTGTGGCAACGAATCCCATGATGCATGTCAGACCGGGGTTTGCTACGTTGCAGGGGGTTGCGACATCTGTTGGTTCAACGTCTCACTACCTCCCCGCTTGCTCGTTACCTCCCCCTGCAGGCGGGCCGAAGAAGCTTTATGCAGATGTTCTGAGGGATGCGTCTAATCATAACAAGCGATACAAGCTGTTCATTAAATCCAAAAATAATCAATCGGCAGAGTATACAAAGACCTTACTAAAGACAAAGTTAAACCCGACTGAGTTGAGGGTAGGAATCAATGCCCTGAAAACTCAAAGGGATAATCAGCTATTGGTAGAATCCGAAAACAAGGCAGACATAGATACCATTTCTAATAAAATAAAAGAGGTTTGTGGGGAGGAATTAGAAAGTTATACACCCAAATTGAGAAATCCGAAGTTGATCATTTTTAATGTTCCAAAAGAAATAAATACTGATAATGCTGTAGCAGCCATAATATCGCAGAACAATGATTTGGCGCTAAATGGGAACAACATCACAGCCAAGTTTGCTTTTCTAGATAAGAAGAAGCATAAGAACTTAGTCATAGAAGTCAATGCAGAAACAAGGAAACGCCTAGCGGGAAAGAAAATCAAATTAGGGTGGAGCATTTGCAGGAGTGAGGATTACTTGTCAGTTACCCGCTGCTACAAATGCAGTAAATATAACCATACAGCAAAAGAATGTACTGGAAATGTGGTGTGCCCCCTTTGCGCACAAAGTCATGAGCTGAAACAATGTGAAGCGGCCGTGGCAAACTACCGTTGTATTAACTGTATCAATTACAATAAGTACAACAAAGCGGCACTTGTCGATGTGAATCATTCCTCACTCGATAGAAGTTGTGGTTGCTATAATGCTATGCTTAAGAGGTACGTAGAAAAAATAGATTACTAATATGGGAAAACAAAGGAATAGACAGTTAAGACCATTACGTTGTATACAGGTTAATATACAACATAAAAGGGCTGCAACAAACAACTTAATTCACATATTGAGTGAACAACATATAGATATAGCTTTCGTCCAAGAACCCTACATTGTACACAATCACCTTGCTGGCATACCTAAATCTTTCAGGACTTACGCATGTGGACAGGGGAGGAAACGAGCAATCATCATTGTAAATAACAAAGAAATTGATGTACTTCTAATTAAACAACTTTCACATGAAGACTGTGTCATGGTAGAAATGAGTTATGGGGATTTCAAAATTTACGGAATAAGTGCTTATTTTGACATTACACAGGAAATTGAAGGTAAAGTAAGGGAAATAGAACAGATTGTGAACCATTCGAAAGGCACAGGATTAATATTAGCAGTTGACAGCAACGCTAGAAGTAAAACATGGCACGACGTCCTAACCAATAAACGGGGATTGTCTCTAGAAGAATATATTACCACATCCGATCTTTACATAATAAATGAGCTTTCAGAACCTACTTTTGAATCGACAAGAGGCAGCAGCCATGTTGACCTAACGATATCAGACACCCTAATGCTACGGCACATCACAGATTGGGAGTGTGGCACACAAGAGAGCTGCTCTGATCACAAAATTTTAATGTTTAATATTAACCCCGGTAAACAAGAGTTCTCAAGCACTACAGGCTATATGGGACCGAGGTATATAATTAACAGTGACAATTTTCAGGCATTCGATAAGGAGTTGATAAATAACATGGCCATTAATTTAAAATGTGAAAGCAACAACAACAAAAATTTGGACAAACTGGAGCAAGAAATGTGTGAGAAGTTGCAAAATTTCGAAAATGTAAATGAAATAGTGGACCTTAGTTTTTCAGGAATTACATCAGCATGTCATTCAGCGTTCAAGGTGTCAAAAGCAAGGAGACAGACAGACCAGAAACCGGTACCTTGGTGGACAGACGAGCTGACAGTACTAAGGAAAAGAACAAATGCTTTACGAAGAAGATACCAAAGGACTACCAATAGTGAACATCTAAGAACGGAGAGAAAAACAGCTTATTTAAAAGGGAAAAGAGAATATGAAGATAAATTACAACAAGAAAAAATAAAGTCATGGAAAACCTTGTGCTCAGCACAAAATGAGGCGAATCCTTGGGACATCATATACAAACTAGCATCAGGAAAAGTTAGAACCACTCCAATATTAACTACACTCAAACGCAACGACAACACATACACGGAAGATACTTGTAGCACTCTGGAATTCATGCTTGCTCATTTCACCCCCGAAGACAATCAGGAGGACGACAATGAAACCCACAGAAGAATAAGGATAGAAATTCAAAAGCCAATGCCAACAGATGACGACAAAGAATTTACGAGTGAAGAGATAATCTCAAGTTTGAAAAAATTTAACTCGAAGAAAACCCCAGGGATGGACGGATTAACTAGTGACATAATTCTCAGAGTATTTAATATCTTCCCAAAGTATTTCACTGCACTGTACAATATATGTCTCAGAAAAGGAAAGTTCCCACAGAAATGGAAACACTCCATTATTATTCCAATTACTAAACCCGGAAAAGAAAACTGCAACGATGTCTCCAAATTTAGACCTATCAGCCTGCTTAACATCGGGGGAAAACTGCTAGAAAGACTTATGATAGACAGAATTTTATTCCATATA
>CM060951.1:1397500-1412365 GCA_030765055.1 Mantis religiosa
GACTTTTTACTTGATTCCGAATGTGGACGAGAGTAATAATCTATTCCATTACGTTCGCGATGGAAAAGTCGAACGTATAGTGATTCCACCGGGTACTTATGAATTGGATGATATCGCCAGATTGATAAAGGATGCTCTCGACATCGGTGACGACTTTATTCTACGTGCTAATAATAACACCATGAAATCAGAAATTCAATCTCCCTATATTATCGACTTTAGTCGTGAGAGATCTATTGCTTCTCTTCTCGGTTTCACCTCTAAACAGAGGGTACCGGCGAACGTGCTGACCGAGTCTAATGATTTGGCTAACATATTCAAGGTTAGCATTAGACGTATCGAGTGTAGTCTTGCAACGGGATCTTTCATCAACGGTAAGAGTGGTCATTCTCTGTATGAATTTTTCCCATCGGTACCTCCAGGTTATCATATCTCGCAGGAACCATCAAGTCCTATATGTTTACCATTCATCGATACGAATCTCATTGATCATCTCGACATTAGAGTGGTAGACCAGAACGGCGATAAGTTAGATTTCAGGAACGAAACCATCACTGTACGATTGCACATACGTCGTAATGGGTATAAGTTTTAAGAGACGATGCTATATTAAAAAACATCTCTCGAGATTTAACTCTACTCGATCATCGACCCGCAAGCTAATCGCATCGTCTAATCGAAAATTTCTCGCTAACTTAGGCTTCAAGGTTCTATAATGGATGTTGTGGACGTGACCGGGATTCCGACCTTTGATGATAAGATCAGTAAGGAGGAAGAACACGTATTCCTACCGTACAATACGTCAGCTCTCGATGTGAACGATGAAATTAGAATTCCATGTCAAGCTGAAGATTTGTACACGCTTCCTAGTAGAAGTTATCTCTACATTGAGGTGACTCTCACTAAACCCGACGGCACCGATGCGACATCGAAATTGAGTAACAATGCTATGGCATTCCTATTCGATGAGATTTGTCTGCATGTGAATGGAACGACTATTGATAGAACTAGGAATCCGGACATTTCATCAACGATGCGTAACTATGCAGCACTGAATGAACTGGAATCGAATCGTTTACTAAATGCTGGATGGATCTATCCAGGAGGTGTGGTAGACATCGTGAATACATCGAATGGTATCTTCAATGCTATCGTTCCTCTGTCGATGTTGGTGGGTTTCGCCGACGATCACAAGGAGGTCATACTTAATAGCAAGTTTGAACCTATTCTCATTAGATCTAGGGATTCTAATAATTGTATCATTGGAAACGATCCTACAACCATACAACTAACTAGACTCGAATGGAGGATGCCTGTACTTCAGCTTTCAGATTCTGAACGAGTTGATAAACTTAAACCCGTCAAATCGGATAAACCTCTACACGTCGCATTTCGAACCTTGGACCTTCACACTCAACCTGCTGTACCTCAAACTAAAGCGTTCACATGGAACATTGCAACCACGACTAAACTTGAAAAACCACGTTTCGTAATAGTCGGTGCACAAGTGGACAGATTGAATCATCTCGCTAAGGATGCTTCTCTATTTGATCATTGTAATATCACCAAACTGAAACTTTATCTCAACAGTGAATCTTACCCCTATCACGATATGAATTTGGATTTCACCAATTCGAAATGTGCATCTCTGTATGATCAATATTCCAAATTTCAATCATCCTACTATGGAAAGGAGAATTACCCTCTTTTGAAAAGGAACGACTTTCTGAAATATGCACCGCTATTCGTCATCGATTGCTCTCATCAACCTGGGGATTCTGTGACGGGGCAGTGAACGTCAGATTGGAAGTTCAAGCATCGTCAAATTTTCCTGCACAAACTTCATTATTCTGTTTAATTATTCATGATAAATTATTCACTTATAAACCATTAACTCATGTTGTACAATCTATCATATAGGTTTAATAAAAAACAAACATTACAAATTCAAATTATCTTTTTATTGACTTTAACATACATCTCCAATATCCTCTTCCTTGCACTCCTGCTTTTTGCATCATATGAACATAATGATTTATGAATATCATACAATTGATATAAATTTCTTTCAATATATGGAATTAGTCTTTTAAGTCCATTGAATGCAGTACTATTCAGATTTATACTGCCCACATTTAAACATGTATTCACAAACGTTATTTCTTTCATGTTATTCATGCATAACATTATATTAAATGCATATATTATATTTTCACTGTACGGTGCACATGGATGCTTACCTTCTTTCAGATACGTATCCAAAACACACAAATTTGACATTATTACCTCCCAATCCTCATTTGTAATATACACAAACGTATCGTCATGTGCGGCTTGAATGTAAAGGGATGGGAGTTCATTGTATAATCCTATGTTCACACGAAAGTCAATGCTGATGGAGATGTCGTTATCGTTCATGCACACACTATTTACCATCACTCGCAACTTCTTCCTCTACTTCTTCTGCGAAAGGGGGTGAAGGGTTCGAACATCATTATGATGAAACTGTCTTGATCGAACGTCTTCTTGGCTTTGACGATTCTCGGTTTGCAGTTCGTCTTCTTCTTTTTCTTGTCTCCTTTCTTACTGGATCTGTGGACATACACGAACTATGTCTCAACATCGTGAATATTTAATACAATTGTTAACGTAAAACTCTTATTATTTTATACTCACTTTTCTATGACTTCCTCCTCGGGTTTCGATGTACCGATATCCTTAAACGGACCATCATTGTACGGACCGCACACATCTTCACCTTGATCCTGTTCGGACTGGCATGCAACATCTTCACTTTGGGCTTTTCTGAAATACACATATTTATCATTAGTTATCTAACACATAACAACACCTTCACGTTAACACTCAATTATAATTCTACTTACCCGAGATACACTTTACAATTCATTCCGCATTGAGAATAAGATGTGATCGAATCATGATGGGAAGGATCCTTGCAAATCACTTGATGCATCTTCCCATCACACGTTTCATCGTGATGCTCAACCCAATGCTTTTGCAAATCTTCGAAATTGCGCAGATTCTCCCAGAATCTGGTATCACTTTCAATGATAGGAGTTGTTGTTCCACTCATCTTGACGTTGCGATGTGAAGTGAGAATGCATTCGTTCCCGAGCGAGCAGATGGGTGACGAAACGTGATCATACCTGTCTCCCCCCTCCCCACCCTCTCGTCGATTGTACTTAACGTATGGAGGGTTTGTGTGAAGTGAGGACGCGTTCGTTCCCGAGCTAGCGGAGACAGGATGAAACCTGTTGAATCGGGTTTACTATATTACCGTTTTATCACGTTCCCCCTTCCACCCTCTCGTCGCTTGTACTGGAGGAGGACTAGTGTTTATCCTCTCGTACATGAATGGGTATCGAACCGAGGACTCTATATTCATATATATTAATCCTCCCAAGAACTCATTATTCATAGATGAATAGTTAAACGCACACACATACGCACAAATCTTGGGGAATGACAACACGTCATCACCCTTATACTTCAATGTGGAACAGATTTATATCTTCTCATACCTCGATGTGGGAATGGAATCTAACCTTTCCTTAACCTTGCATAACTCTTAGATACATAGCTCAAGGTTGGATTCTGGATAGGGAACACCCCTTACCAGAATGTCTTATTACATTTATTTCATAAATCTCTCCCAGTACACGTACGTAATCATTCTCTCGATATTCTTATACCTAAAGAATAACGATACTGCATTATATATCATACACTAAACGTAATAGATATCGAACCCTAGACTCGATATTCATACATGAGAGTTTAAGCACAGACTCATATACCCCCGCTCCACGAGCACAGTCAACCTCTTCCTTTCTCAGTATACCTAAGACTCTATTATGCTTAAAGATGAATGTTTCAACCATCATATTATTAACTTATACATATCTACTCGAATGTTTACATAACTTTTCACGAACGCGTTTTCGATACGAAGAACCCACAGAACATCCTCCGAAAGAAACGATCATGGGGAACGACAATACGTCATCACCCGAATATCAAACCGGAGAATTCTAAATTCATAATCATCATCACACATCGAAGAATTATTATCAACACATTTAATTCAAATACCCCCGGAACCCCGTTACCCAACCACCCACCACACATCACACATCACATACACACATACACACACATCATCCCTCAACCACCTCACTGCACAGGGGAGAACGGCACTACGCCAACACTCCCCTTCTTTTCCCTTTCGATATTCACACAGGAGACTTCTAAATCAATGAGTGTTCTACATCACTCATATATTAACACAGAGGAGACTTCAGTATCATATCTACACTGTGCCGAAACACTCCTTTCTATACTAGTAACGTCTTTTATAAACATACCTATTGCTTAGACAAATGTGGGAACAGTAAATATGCTGTAACAAATTTCCTAGCTGGGCTCATGAACTTTGTTCTAGCGTCGAAAGAACGAATGGAAGTTGCACTGAATAATATAAGATTATTTAAATCATCATTGCTACTATCCGATATTAGGCACCCTAAAAATATTTCAGCATATCTGCATCTCTAATGCCCGATTTCACCAATAGATGTTAAGACTTAACACGAGTTTAGTAACAGTTAAAACAAAGATTGCATTTCATCAACAAGTGTTAGCGTAACACTCGTGATAAATCTCTTGTTAAACTAACAAGTCAAATTTCTGTTTTTAAGTTCTAAACAATTGTAAATAGTTAAGATGGCGGGCGTGAACGTAGCTATTGTTGATTTGCTATATTTAAGATCGTCTAATTGGCATTCGTAATAGAGTATGGCCTATGAGGAGAAAGTATTTTGAGGAACTATCACAAAAAGAATTTTATACAGAGGGATAGACTGTCAAAACAAGTTGCTATGAAGGTTACTGCGGAAATATGAGAAAGGTTAGCATATTCATCGAAAGGAATAAGGCGATTTCGCCTTTGCTTCAGGTATTAATAGCTTGCCGATTTTATAATTCACTGAATTATGTGGATAATACATTGTCCACCTCCCGTCTTGAAACCTTCTTCGCTCCTCGTTTAAAATGTACTTAATACTGAGTTATTCGAAAAGAATATGACGATCTCGCATTAGCTTCAAATATAAATAACCTTGCGATTTTATAATTCACTGAATTCACTGTCCACCTGCCGTCTTGAAACGTTCAAGTCACTTGTCCTTCGTACCTTGTTTTAAATTTACGTAATACTGAGTTAGAACATGCATCGAAAGGTATATACCGATCTGGCCTTTGCTTCAAGTATTAATAGCTTTGCGATTTTATAATTCACTGAATTATGTGGATAATACACTGTCTACCTCCCGTCTTGAAACGTTCAAGTCATTTGTCCTTCGTACCTTGTTTTAAATTTACGTAATACTGACGAAGTTGTTTGGTGCTTGTAGTAGTGATACATGCATTTGAATTAAATTCGTTTCCAATATTTTCCCACGTGACATCTTTCTCTTTTACATTCACCGCATCTCTCCTCTTATTTTCCACGATATGCTAACACTTCGCCACCAATTCAATTAACAATTCATTCTCCATCGATGATAATATTTGTATCACGGCTTTATTTATGAATTTGTTCATCCACCATTTTTCAGCTTGTGCAGAAGAAAATGAAAACAAAAGCGCATCGCAGTACGTTCAGAAAATAATACGTCTCATCCATAGCCTTCTATAGCTGTAATATTCACAAGTCTCTTGGCGCTAACACATGTTTGTTAACATTTTCAGAAAACAGGTTGGTGTAATGCAAGAAATTTAGCAGTAGTGTAAGCGCTGTTAACAATTGCTACCTTACATTTGTTAACGTCGATTTTAACATTTGTTGGGGAAATCGGGCATCAAAGTATGTATAATTTCTTTAAACAAATAGTTTAAATAAATAATCCTTTTTCTTTGACACTGCTATAGTGTTCCTAATATGTATTAATACGGTTTCTTTACATATAATAGTAAAATAAAATATTATTTAAGCCACTATCCGATAGTCAGTTCCTGTGCCCTGCATAATTCTTATTTTATGTTTTATATAAATCCTCCCTTCCTATATGTGTCATGTGAAGACAAACATTATTGTTTGTGAGGTGGGGGGAACCGGAGGGGGGCACCCCTGTAAATTAGAGTTAAGTACACACCCTCCTGCAGGAAAATTTCTTTCGGGTTTCTCGAGAAGAGCAAACATGTAAATGAAGCTGGGATCTGAACAAAGTTCCTTCCCTCGAATGACCTTTGAAGAGAAAAGAAAAAACTTACAAGTTTCCTGCAGCAGCCCTCATGCAAGGGAAGCAATTACACCACAAACTAAGGGGTGTAACCCGAGATTTAAGCTTCGGTTCGGACAAGGGGTTGCAGTTAAAGCTTTATTTGGGCACAGGCTCATGTTTATAGTGAGGAAGTAATGATAGGTCTTCAGGGCGCATCTACCACGTGATTACAGACATACACGTGGATCTACTGACCCCAAAGTTGTAGGTTCAAACCCAGATCGGACAAACATCCATATGTGAGAGCATTTACTGACATTTTAACTAACGTCCAACGTCAAGTCATATCGGACGATGAATGAAATGATGTTCAAATGAGTACATGGTACATAGAGCTAAGAGTCACCAGACATTCATGTTTCAGGATAAGGGAAAACCTCCAACGTTAAGTCATATCGGACGATGAATGAAATGGTGTTCAAATGAGCCCAGGGTCCATAGAGCTTAGAGTTATTAGACATTCATGTTTCAGGATAAGGGTAAACCTCCAACGTTATGTCATATCAGACGATGAATGAAATGATGTTCAAATAAGTACAGAATCCATAGAGGTTAGAAATGAAATGTGTAGTGTTTAACGCCCGCTTTTACTACATACGGCACCGCAGGCGGTGACACTGATGATACATGAGATGAAGATGGAGCACCGGTGGAATGAGATGGCGGGGGAAACCGGAGGTCCCGGAGCAAACCCGACCCAGCGTCATGTTCTCCATCACAAATCTCACTTTGCGGTCGCCTGGGATCGAACCATGGCCGCCTTGTTGAGAGCCAAGCGGTTAAACCACTGCACGGCGCGGCCATAGAGGTTAGATTTAAGTGATATTCATGATAAGGGAAACACCGGAATAACCTTATCCTTATAACTCACCGTGACCAGAGTAGAGCTTGGAGTCTCCTGAACGTGAAGGAGATATGGTAACAATATACTGCCTTGTACTCATGTTGGACAAAATTCCGTCACATCTGCGAGGCCGATATGATCCTAACAATTGACAGCGCCGTTATAAAAAAAAACATTTAGTCTTATGAAGCACAAGCAGCGATATTATTTGGAACTTTTTATTCTTTGAGCACGTCCATTGAAAGTGGGTTTTGGTTGTGTTTCGTCTCGTTGATTGTTTCTCTCCTAACTCTCATTCTCTGGCGCCACTCTGAGCTTCCAAATATATGCAGAGGACGTTTTTGAATAAACAGACGAGGACTACCAGCTCAAGCTTTCTTTCCTTGAAATAACACTCACTACGGCACACTAACGACAATATTTGTATAAAAACCTCATAAAATACAGTCAATACGTGGACATTCTTGGTGAGAAAAATATATCCACAGACGTACGGTTATTCTTAAGATGATTTTATACTGGAATTTAGTAGAATTTGACATTTCTGTTCCAAGAGGCCACAGGTTATACACATTTGTCATTTTATATTATATATAACGATATTTATATACTTTAAAAATAAGAATAAAAACTTTTTTGTAGAATTAATTGTTCTTTTACACTATACCGCTCGCAAAAGATTAAGGCATGTTGTGACTTTGTGGGTTCAAAGAATTAAAAGTTCAAGTTGCACAAATTCAAAGCGTTCTTTATTTCCGCCGAATTACACTTATACAGTTCAGATATCAGCAAAATTGGGTAACACAATTCACCAGTTCGACCGTCACAGGTCCACACCACACTCACTACTCGCCTTGCCTTAAAACACTGAAACAACCCCAAGACTCAAAACTCACAACGCATCACTTATATACACAAATCACAGTATCTGGAAGTTAACGAAACATCACAATCCTCCAAGGCGGCAGGAGAAGGGTTCCAGTAATTTCTGGTTGCTTCTCCCCACCCTGTCCCTCCGTGGCACGTCATTAGCGGTGCGCGTTCACGTAGGCTTGGTTCCTACGCCACCCATCTCTCACTCCCACAGCAAGAGCCATTCCGTCACATGGGTAGACGTGGCCTTGATGCCATATGTCCCTCTGTATTTGCCAGCTGATCGCATGTTCGACGATTGGGTAACAATATGAACGCTAGTCAATGCTCAAGCGGAGCACTGTTGCCAAACATAGTACGTGTACCTGTAGAGTTCTCTGTAGACAAGAGCAGTTTTACGCACCAGCAAGGGCTTTGGCTATTCTTCCCGTAATTTAACAATATATTATATATTCCTAAAACTTTAAGATCTTACTTTGACACACGTCACAGAAGTGGAACAGCAAGTACGGTTTACAATCCAGTAACTCGCTTTCCAGCTTCATGCATCTTTCCCGGAGATTGAAACACAGGAACGCTCTCTTTTTCTAAGGATGGAGCTGCTTCACTACAAATTCGTGACACTGTACCTACATCACAGGGTTACAGAATTAATTGCTGGGATTTTGAAAAATCTACAGTTGCCCTATATCCTGGATTGGAGAGCTTTTGTAAAAACTTGTTCATATTAAATATACTTTTTCTGCCCAAAGAATGAATTAATTCACGTTTGTTGATCGAAAAATCACTTATCCCAGCTTCGAGGGACATGCATTATTTATGTATGCTTGAGATAAATGTTATGAGTAAAGAATGATTTTGTTTTTCAGTCTTATCTGTGTTGAATGGATGGATGTTGGGTAACCATAACCATGTGAAGATAAAAAGTGCATTGCTCGTGTTCTAAGTATCGTAGAGACAGGATTTTTGTACGGTCATGATCAGAAAATAAAATTCGTTCTTATTATAAGATTGGCATCTTTGATATTCAAATATTTATCCGTAACATTTAACCATAACTCGTGAAGATAAAACGTGCACGTTCATGTTCTAAGTATCACAGAGACAGGATATTTGTACGGTCATGATCAGAAAATAGCATTCTTTCTTATTATAAGATTGTCATCTGTCATTTTGAGACATTTATCCGAACGTAATTAATTAATGAGATAATGTTGTCAGTTCAGGCGTGCGAGATGCGTGTACCACAGTGGGCAGGTATTGGCTGGAGTCTGCAGTATACCTTTAACTTTTGCGAAGATTATAGCCGTATGGAGGCTACAGTTTGGATAACTAGAATCAGACAATGCTATTGGCCGGGATTCCAACCATGAATCTCCTATCTCCGTCCGGTGGAGCTTAACCACTGAACTACCATGGCGACATACTGCTAAACAAGAAATTCTCCAACTGACTCGTATATACCCCGGTAAACCACTAGTTACCATGAAAAATGTGAGTCGCTTGGAGCATTTAATGTAGCGCTGGCATCCGCCATGGTAACTCAGTGGTTAAGACCGCTGGTACGGAGACCGGAGACCTTCGGTTCAAATCCCGGCTATTATACCGATGAATGAGTGTCAATAGTCCAGCGTGACAGGTCACTTCAATTCACTACCCACAAAAAGTGCTAAATGCACCTAAAGAAGTTTTCACTTCAATAACATGGGTCACGAAGGTCGGAAAGGTACCTCAGTGGTCGAGTAAACCTTGTAAGATGTGAACACTTATAGGTAACAAATCTCCGTGACATTCTTCTGTTGTGAGGGTAGCCTCACTGGACATTTCACCGTCCACCATTTAAATATAACATTAGTTTCAACAATTGGTTCCGCTAAAGCCGTTGAAAAAAGACAGCCCCGTGTTCTGTACATGTTATCCATCTCTTTGTTATCACGTCAGAGCTCTCGCGTGACTTTCTGTGCCCACATTTCTACAAAACATTCTTGCAAACCTCATTCTTTGTTGTGTCCCTTATTAGCCGAAGCAGAATTTTGTAGTTCCTTAAAACAGAACCAGAAACGCCACGGTAGTGTACACATTTAGGAGGTTGTTCGTGTGACTTCATCTACCACAATCTCTTTCTACTACTTGAGGTGTACAGTCTTATTCTTTGTTGTGTTTCTTATTAGCCGAAACAGAATTTTGTAGTTCCTTAAAACAGAACCAGTAACGCCGCGGTAACGTGTACACATTTGGGATGTTGTTCGTGTGATCTCATCTACCACAATCTCTTTCTACTACTTGAGGTGTACAGTCTTATTCTTTGTTGTGTTTCTTATTAGCCGAAACAGAATTTTGTAGTTCCTTAAAACAGAACCAGTAACGCCGCGGTAACGTGTACACATTTGGGATGTTCTTCGTGTGATCTCATCTACCACAATCTCTTTCTACTACTTGAGGTGTACAGTCTTATTCTTTGTTGTGTTTCTTATTAGCCGAAACAGAATTTTGTAGTTCCTTAAAACAGACCCAGTAACGCCGCGGTAACGTATACACATTTGGAAGGTTTTTCGTGTGATCGCTCATCTACCACAATCTCTTTCTACTACTTGAGGTGTACAGTCTTATTCTTTGTTGTGTTTCTTATTAGCCAAAACAGAACTTTGTAGTTCCTTAAAACAGACCCAGTAACGCAGCGGTAACGTATACACATTTAGGAGGTTGTTCGTGTGATCTCATCTTCCACAATCTCTTTCTACTACTTGAGGTGTACAGTCTTATTCTTTGTTGTGTTTCTTATTAGCCGAAACAGAATTTTGTGGTTCCTTAAAACAGACCCAGTAACGCCGCGGTAACGTGTACACATTTGGGAGGTTGTTCGTGTGATCTCATCTAGCACAATCTCTTTCTACTACTTGAGGTGTACAGTCTTATTCTTTGTTGTGTTTCTTATTAGCCGAAACAGAATTTTGTAGTTCCTTAAAACAGAACCAGTAACGCCGCGGTAACGTATACACATTTGGGAGGTTGTTCGTATGATCTCATCTAGCACAATCTATTTCTACTACTTGACGTGTAAAGTCTTATTCTTTGTTGTGTTTCTTATTAGCCGAAGCAGAATTTTGTAGTTCCTTAAAACAGACCCAGTAACGCCGCGGTAGTGTACACATTTGGGAGGTTGTTCGTGTGATCGCTCGTCTACCACAATCTCTTTCTACTACTTGAGGTGTACAGTCTTATTCTTTGTTGTGTTTCTTATTAGCCGAAACAGAATTTTGTAGTTCCTTAAAACAGAACCAGTAACGCCGCGGTAACGTGTACACATTTGGGATGTTGTTCGTGTGATCTCATCTACCACAATCTCTTTTTACTACTTGAGGTGTACAGTCTTATTCTTTGTTGTGTTTCTTATTAGCCGAAACAGAATTTTGTAGTTCCTTAAAACAGAACCAGTAACGCCGCGGTAACGTGTACACATTTGGGATGTTGTTCGTGTGATCTCATCTACCACAATCCCTTTCTACTACTTGAGGTGTACAGTCTTATTCTTTGTTGTGTTTCTTATTAGCCGAAACAGAATTTTGTAGTTCCTTAAAACAGAACCAGTAACGCCGCGGTAACGTGTACACATTTGGGATGTTCTTCGTGTGATCTCATCTACCACAATCTCTTTCTACTACTTGAGGTGTACAGTCTTATTCTTTGTTGTGTTTCTTATTAGCCGAAACAGAATTTTGTAGTTCCTTAAAACAGAACCAGTAACGCCGCGGTAACGTGTACACATTTGGGAGGTTGTTCGTGTGATCTCATCTACCACAATCTCTTTCTACTACTTGAGGTGTACAGTCTTATTCTTTGTTGTGTTTCTTATTAGCCGAAACAGAATTTTGTAGTTCCTTAAAACAGACCCAGTAACGCCGCGGTAACGTGTACACATTTGGGAGGTTGTTCGTGTGATCTCATCTCCCACAATCTCTTTCTACTACTTGAGGTGTACAGTCTTATTCTTTGTTGTGTTTCTTATTAGCCGAAACAGAATTTTGTAGTTCCTTAAAACAGACCCAGTAACGCCGCGGTAACGTGTACACATTTGGGAGGTTGTTCGTGTGATCTCATCTCCCACAATCTCTTTCTACTACTTGAGGTGTACAGTCTTATTCTTTGTTGTGTTTCTTATTAGCCGAAACAGAATTTTGTAGTTCCTTAAAACAGACCCAGTAACGCCGCGGTAACGTATACACATTTGGGAGGTTGTTCGTATGATATCATCTAGCACAATCTATTTCTACTACTTGACGTGTAAAGTCTTATTCTTTGTTGTGTTTCTTATTAGCCGAAGCAGAATTTTGTAGTTCCTTAAAACAGACCCAGTAACGCCGCGGTAACGTGTACACATTTGGGAGGTTGTTCGTGTGATCTCATCTACCACAATCTCTTTCTACTACTTGAGGTGTACAGTCTTATTCTTTGTTGTGTTTCTCATTAGCCAAAACAGCATTTTGTGGTTCCTTAAAACAGACCCAGTAACGCCGCGGTAACATGTACACATTTGGGAGGTTGTTCGTGTGATCTCATCTCCCACAATCTCTTTCTACTACTTGAGGTGTATAGTCTTATTCTTTGTTGTGTTTCTTATTAGCCGAAACAGAATTTTGTAGTTCCTTAAAACAGAACCAGTAACGCCGCGGTAACGTGTACACATTTGGGATGTTGTTCGTGTGATCTCATCTACCACAATCTCTTTCTACTACTTGAGGTGTACAGTCTTATTCTTTGTTGTGTTTCTTATTAGCCGAAACAGAATTTTGTAGTTCCTTAAAACAGACCCAGTAACGCCGCGGTAACATGTACACATTTGGGAGGTTGTTCGTGTGATCTCATCTCCCACAATCTCTTTCTACTACTTGAGGTGTACAGTCTTATTCTTTGTTGTGTTTCTTATTAGCCGAAACAGAATTTTGTAGTTCCTTAAAACAGACCCAGTAACGCCGCGGTAACGTGTACACATTTGGGATGTTCTTCGTGTGATCTCATCTACCACAATCTCTTTCTACTACTTGAGGTGTACAGTCTTATTCTTTGTTGTGTTTCTTATTAGCCGAAACAGAATTTTGTAGTTCCTTAAAACAGACCCAGTAACGCCGCGGTAACGTGTACACATTTGGGAGGTTGTTCGTGTGATCTCATCTCCCACAATCTCTTTCTACTACTTGAGGTGTACAGTCTTATTCTTTGTTGTGTTTCTTATTAGCCGAAACAGAATTTTGTAGTTCCTTAAAACAGACCCAGTAACGCCGCGGTAGTGTACACATTTGGGAGGTTGTTCGTGTGATCTCATCTACCACAATCTCTTTCTGCTACTTGAGGTGTACAGTCTTAATCTTTGTTGTGTTTCTTATTAGCCAAAACAGAATTTTGTAGTTCCTTAAAACAGACCCAGTAACGCCGCGGTAACGTGTACACATTTGGGAGGTTGTTCGTGTGATCTCATCTACCACAATCTCTTTCTACTACTTGAGGTGTACAGTCTTATTCTTTGTTGTGTTTCTTATTAGCCGAAACAGAATTTTGTAGTTCCTTAAAACAGACCCAGTAACGCCGCGGTAACGTGTACACATTTGGGAGGTTGTTCGTGTGATCTCATCTACCACAATCTCTTTCTACTACAATAACTGTTATATAACATATACTACTATACAATAACTGTTATATAACATATACTACTATACAATAACTGTTATATATCATATACTACTATACAATAACTGTTATATATCATATACTACTATACAATAACTGTTATATAACATATACTACTATACAATAACTGTTATATATCATATACTACTATACAATAACTGTTATATATCATATACTACTATACAAAAACTGTTATATATCATATACTACTATACAATAACTGTTATATATCATATACTACTATACAATAACTGTTATATATCATATACTACTATACAATAACTGTTATATAACATATACTACTATACAATAACTGTTATATATCATATACTACTATACAATAACTGTTATATATCATATACTACTATACAATAACTGTTATATATCATATACTACTATACAATAACTGTTATATATCATATACTACTATACAATAACTGTTATATATCATATACTACTATACAATAACTGTTATATATCATATACTACTATACAATAACTGTTATATATCATATACTACTATACAATAACTGTTATATAACATATACTACTATACAATAACTGTTATATATCATATACTACTATACAATAACTGTTATATAACATATACTACTATACAATAACTGTTATATATCATATACTACTATACAATAACTGTTATATATCATATACTACTATACAATAACTGTTATATATCATATACTACTATACAATAACTGTTATATATCATATACTACTATACAATAACTGTTATATATCATATACTACTATACAATAACTGTTATATAACATATACTACTATACAATAACTGTTATATATCATATACTACTATACAATAACTGTTATATAACATATACTACTATACAATAACTGTTATATATCATATACTACTATACAATAACTGTTATATATCATATACTACTATACAATAACTGTTATATATCATATACTACTATACAATAACTGTTATATATCATATACTACTATACAATAACTGTTATATATCATATACTACTATACAATAACTGTTATATATCATATACTACTATACAATAACTGTTATATATCATATACTACTATACAATAACTGTTATATATCATATACTACTATACAATAACTGTTATATATCATATACTACTATACAATAACTGTTATATATCAT